>LPNX010232928.1:902607-1005080 GCA_001517045.1 Pseudotsuga menziesii
TAGAAAATGAGGTCGACGAATCTTTATTACGTTTAGATGAATGTAAAAACCCCTTACTGGTGGCGCGTTACCTCTCCCTATCGGTCTCTAGCATGAGTAGACTTACCAGACTCGAGCGTGAAAACTAAGACGAACACCTTTTTTTTATCTTGTGTTATTACATATATAATGACTGAAAGGGGCATCTGAAGCATTCAAAAGGTTTGGAACATACATAGCTATATACGAAAAATTACGATCTAATTATAATCGATTATGTAGATTGATTATTTATTGTATAAGTGATCCAACCTTTCAATAATTTCTCACTTATTGGCCAGGATGTCCTGCTGTCGGTCCGGCCCTCTCCTCTGCTTGCTACCATGCTCAGCCAGGACTTTAGACTGTATGGCCTGGGTGTTTCAATGTAAGTCTATTTGCTTGTGATACTTTGTGTGACGGCTACGTGAAGAGCCTGTATCCGGAATGCATGGAATGGTCTCTGCATCCACCACTTTTTATCTTACAAGCCCTCTTTTGCCAATTAGTTGTTTCCCCCCCTATATATATTATATACTTCCTGCCAGCCATGAGTTTGGGTTTAAAAAACCATAGAGAGCCCCGAGTTACCCATGCCATGAACCTGAAGTTTGGGTTGATCGAACCAGAGCCTCTTGCTCCCTCCATGAGAGATTGCTTGATTACATGGATGGTTGTCTTACTTATTCTCTTTAGGGCATGGCTGGTTGGACTGGTAGCAGGTATTCTTATGTCTTGAAGCTGAATGGGTAGGGGAATTCTTGCTGGATCGGATGAGGTGCGAAGCGATCGGGAAGGGGAAGCTTCGATCTTGGAAGCTTTTATATAGAGGAATTGTTGCTATATAAGTATGATGGCGTTAAGCAGTTACGTGAAGAAGTGACATTGGTTTCCCTAAAGCACTTACATAAAGCAGTATTTTTATAAATAAATATGAAGCACTGGTCCACGCTATATGGCATTTTGAAGTTGCATAAAAAAAACACTGTGCACTAGTACCACAGCCCGGTGATACAAGTTGATTCAGATTCAGATTCAGAACGCTAAAAATCTCTAAGGTTCCCTTATGTTTAGTTAGGCTTCTTTTTTGCTCTATTGATACATCCATGTCATCTGGTTTTTGGGTAATAACACCTTGCTCAGGTATTTAGTCCTTTCTTTATGTTCTGTCTGTCCTTTCCACACGTTGTAGCCACGTCCTCTCCCAGATGCGCTTTTCTATTATCAATAAATATGCAATTGCAAACATACATATGAAGGTTCATTCACTAATGATCTATTCAAGCGGGGCCTATCTAGCTACTGGTCAACCCCTTTGAAAGATCCCACTCAACTTAAAATAGCTTGTTGATTTCATCAACAAATATCTCATGTTTTTTAACCAGAATGAAAATTACGAATGGCATACGCAACTATCTCATTGGTAAACTGAACTTGAGTAACGTGGATAACAACGTGGGTAACTTGGTTGAACACAGGTAGCAAATAAGATATTAGGGATTCACAGTACTTTATAAACGTTGTTCAGTTACTAGTATCATGTGTTCTAATCTCTTGCTTTGATCTAAGTAAGCTACTACATCCTTTCAAGTAAGCTGAATAGCCCATTACCTATGTGTGTAACCCTTATGGTTCCTTATATAACCATTGGTTCACTAGTAACATGGGTAACTCAATAGGATAAATAGGGGCACTAGTGGATAAGGTATGAAAAAATCCCATTGCATAGATTAACATTACTAATATATACAACCAATGGTATAGTAGTAATGGTATAGTAGTAGACAGAGATTCATGTACGACCAAAGGGGAGTAAAGGAAATCAATAGGGTACCTACTACACAAGGTTGTTAACACAAGGTGATGACTACTATGATGTGATGCGTAACTGAGTATCTATTTTATATAACAATGTTTGTTCCACATAGGATAAGAGCTAATACCATATGTAAGGATCATCATTACTATATAAGGCATACCATAATCTAGTCATACCAGCGGTGCGCCACCAGTAAGGGGCGGCACTTTGGCTGCCAAAGGAGTAGAGCTCTGCTTCCGCCTCCCTTCATGGCCTAAGCACCCCTCCTACTTTGCCTTGGTAGAATTTGTCTTAATTCATCTCACTTCTCCCACAAGATCCTTCCATCCTTTTTCTGAATCTAAGAAGCATGTTTACAAGAAAGGAGATCGATGAAAGAGCCGCCATTCTTCCCCGGAAGGGGTGCTTAGGCCATGAAGGGAGGCGGAAGTGGAGCTCCGCTCCTTTGGCAGCCAAAGTGTCACCCCTACTGGTGGCGCGAGGGAGGCACTTTGGCTGCCAAAGGAGCGGAGCTCCGCTTCCGCCTCCCTTCATGGCTTAAGCACCCCTCCTACTTTGCCTTGGTAGAATTTTTCTTAATTCATCTCACTTCTCCCACAAGATCCTTCCATCCTTTTTCCGAATCTAAGAAGCACATTTACAAGAAAGGAGATCGACGAAAGAGCCACCATTCTTTCCTGTATCCTTGAATTGAGGTAGAGATAGCTCTCTCTTCACGCAGAGATTCCAAAACTAAAGGTCCAAGATATTCTTCTCTGTATCAGTTACTTAACGTATCTCCCACGCCAAGGTACAATCAATGCGACCTCCTTCTCCCCATTTCTTCGCCTACATCCTGATCTCCTTTTCTTCAAAGGAATATGTAATCACCTTTGAAATGTTGCAAAACACCCTAACCGCCTCTGCTTTAAGCGCGATCTCTTCTTCTAAGAAAAAGTTGTTCGTAATATTTGTTTACAAACCCTAAATATTGATTTATTTATAACATCATTAATATTATGTCTAATTTATCATGGAGCTAAATATGGTTTGATATTATTGTCATCCACCCACGCTTTTCCTTTATAATTCCACTTTTCTTATATTTATATAAGATTAATATAATGACTTTTATCAACATATAAATGTAATATATCTTAAATGATAATATCATAAAAATTTCATATCACCTTTTTCGAACTTAATGTCCATTACATTACTAATAAAGCATTATGTGTTGATGATTAATTTCTATTAATCAATTACAATTAATTAACAAAATTTCTTTTAACAAATGACTTACTTAAATTTCTTTGTCAATCATGAACATATATGTACGCTATTTATCATTTGAGGAAGGTCTAGTTTGAACACCGAGAACTTAATCTATAGATTCTATATGTTTTTCTTGAGGGGAATTTGGTTCTTCATTTACTAATGGAAAGTGCTAAATGAGTGGATTTATCTGGAAACATGGGTATGGGAAATAAGAAAAAAAAAAGAGATAGTTTACTCAACGTTCATGGGTTACGAGCTTAATTATGTACAAAAAGATCTCTAATGCATCTGATCTCTCAACTTTTTCCATATAAACTCTTGTGATAGAAGATAGTAAAGGCATCACCTCAAAAGCAACATGTGTCATCCTTTGCGTCACCCTCCTCCCTTCGAGACCTCCCTCCTCCCCCTTCAAGTTTTTTTATATTATATTCAGTCGTTCATCTACATAAAATATAGATTCTAATAGGGTGTCAGAATCCATGGATGAGTTAGAATAATTTCACATAGAACATTTTCGATTCTTTTTATTAGTATGATGTTTCCAAATGAAACTCTAAAGGCGTTTTTGATCATTTATATGAATAATTTGTACTTGTAGGGTCTGATATATGATTTCATTATGAATCACAACATAATTTGTTTGATTTTAAATGGTTAGAGTGGTGGAATTATTTATGAAATATTTGTTTTTGTTTAATATACAACTTTCAAAAAAGTTGTGATTTATCTCTTGAAGAAAAAAATGTTTTTCCAATTTAGGGGTTGATTTCAAAGTTTTTATAAACAACAAATGACATTTTTAAGCCATGGCACTATTTTTGACCCTGAAAAAAAAAAACGTGTATACTGGTATCAACACTTTTTTATTTGGGGGTGTTTTTGGTGTTTTTTATGCAAAAATCATCGTTTTTATGACTAGAGTTCTCGTTCTTAGTATAAAGTTCTCGTTTCATAGTATAAGTGGTTGTAACTCTTATAATAATAACAAGTGCAATGTGGCAGCTGATACCTGCCGAGGTTTGTAGGTATGCTGCCACTTTGCTACAACAATTGCGGTCGGGTCCTCTATATTTCTGCCCCACTAGAACTGATTAAAAGACAGCAAGTGCTACAACTTGAGGCCTCTTAGATGAAATGTATAGTTCCAACAACAACAGTGCAATTCTAAGGTCCAACAATAGCAAGGTGGTTTTAAGTTGCAGTTCATTTGTAATTTGAAAAGTATAAGAAAAGCAAGTAGTTATGGTGGTCAATGCTCTTTATCCATAACAAATTTGCATATAATCCATGTAATTGCTTCCATTATACACATTTGAGAAACTCATATCTAGATTCTACAAATTTGAACCAAAAACAATAGTATTTGTAATCAAACCTGTCCCCTATCACTCATGGTCAAGCACCTATTATTACTTTCACTTAACCTTGATTCTTAAATATGTTGTGAAGTACTTAATGGATCTTGTTTTTTTATAACAATAGTATTTGTAATCAAACATGTCCCCTATCACTCATGGTCAAGCACCTATTATTACTTTTACTTAACCTTAAGTCTTAAATATGTTGTGAAGCACTTAGTGGCTCTTGTTTTTTATAGTTCTTACCTTAAAAATAAATAAAACCTTTGACATTATTTTATGTTTTTACCTCCAAATTATCTATTTTTTTTTACTTTGGGAAAATAAGAAGTTTTTTGTGTCTCCTTATGCCCAAAGGGGATATAGTCAATCGATGCCCTTTTTGTTCAAGCCTCTTTGCGGTGTTATAAACGATGCAGCACGCCCATTTTTTATGGTCATGTTATTGGTATTTTTGTAGGGCCGGTCTGGGGCTGAACTAGTTTATTATTTTCTGAGCCCTCATATAAGGTCAAAAATCTATCGTAGCAATAGTATTTGAAAGGTTTTTGTTGTTTGCGAGCAGTGTTATATGCAGGTCAAATATTTAATAATTGAATCCCTATGCAAGTATCAATGTTGTGATTCACAGGATGATTCCAGGTATGCTTTTGGTATTTGTTGGGTAAATTCAAGAACGTTGGTTGTTTAATAAATCACATAACTTTAGAACAACAACCAAGGTAATGCCTCTGCGTTTTGTGCATGATTTGCCATAGATCCAAAATTGTGCTTGACTCTCAACAACTCAAATATTAAATATCACGGAGCTAAATTATGGATGCCAACTGTTATTTCTATGGCTACTACTTGGGGCATGAGCCATGGTTTCTATCGGCCATTGCGTCTCTTCGAAGCCTTTGAAGAAAAGTTAAACGTAATAGAGGTTCAAATATCAATGACTTCTGATTAATGATAAATGCTATCGAATGAGGTTCCATTTACTATTGAGCAGAGTTAGACATGACTACCTAATAGTTGCACATGGACAAAAGAAAAACCCTAGTACCACACATTCCATGCATGTAGTCCACATGGAATATGAGGTTCTCCTTTACGACTAATGGAATAGGAGGTTATCCTTTACAACTCATTGTCCTTTAAAATTATCTGCATTGACAGGTGGTTATGACAAAGCTTTAGCCATGTGTTAGGTTCCCAATAATACCTTTTCATCATGAAAGGAGTGTAGATTCTTTCAAGATCCCAATTGCCGTCAAACATCGCAGGTGGGATGTTGATTTTGCAGTCTGAAAACATTGTTGGTCATTGCATGAAAGAATTTCATAGAGGAGAGAAACAAGCCTTCGTTGGTGGCACAACTATGCTGCATGAAACCATTTCATAGAGGAGCGATCAATAATCCTTCACTAGCGGCACAAATTGTAAAAGTATGTAGAATGAAAATATGAATCACGATCACAATGACGATCACAATAAACTAGTGAGCCTGTTAACTTCCCGAGCGTAAGTGTCTCAGGGAACGATTCGGCTAATTCACAACCAAACGTCTCATACAAAATGCCAATTGGCCGAGCACAAGTGTCACCACCAAATTTAAATTAAAATATAAAGTGTCAAGTGCATCCAAGTGTCCAGGGATACATCCACAAGAGAGCCAAGGGAGACCCCAATGAGCCATTACACTACACATTGATTGTGATCCTATATAACTTTTTATTTGACAGATCATCAATAAACATAGCTCTAATGACAGAAAAGTTTCAAATTATAAGAACGCAAGTCTCAAGCATGTGAATCCAGTGTCGAAAATGCCACATATATAGGAAGAAGCCGATTGCATAGACCAAAAGCTGTCATTGTGGAAGTTGACAAACTAGGAAATCCTCAAGCGTTGGAAACGACTAGTAAAGTAAAATACCAAAAAGTTGTCCCACTATCTACGTACTTAGTGTTTGCATGCAACATAGTTGACAATGTCCAACGGTTAACGCAACGTACTTAGTGTTTGCATGCAACACAGTTGGCAATGTATAAGGGTTAACGCAACGTACTTAGTGTTTGCATGCAACACAGTTGGCAATGTATAAGGGTTAGCTCATTTACAGTTGGCAATGTAAAAGGGTTAACCCACTGATGGGAGACTGCATTTACAGTTGGAAATGTCTAAGAGTTAACCCATTGATGGGAGACTCATGCTGACAGAACAAATGTGGTGGTGGGATGCTCTGGTTGAGGGAGGCTTAGCCGGGGGATGCAACATGGCATCGAAACCATTTCCCTCCTACGAAGTTGATTTTGGTATTAGCTCAAGTATTCACATTGAGCTCATTAGCTCGATGGCTCCATTCTATGCACTAATTGATTATTATCTCTTGTGCATCATTACGTCCTGGTCATAGTTTTCATGTGTGTAGAGTGTTGCACGGGATGCATTATTTTCTGGCGACAAGTAGTGATGGCCTCTCGGTCGTCCCCTCGGGTAACTCTGCGGATCAAGAGCTAGAAGTCTCAGTAATAAATGTAACTCTTGTATCTACAAATACCTAGTTCATGCATAATCCTGCTAGCTAAATTCATATGCTGCTAGCTAAATTCATCTACTTATGGCCAAGGGTTGAATGCAATGAGATTTCTAGCTCATGTGCTTCCAACTGAAATTCCTTCTCTGAAATTGAGTGTCAAAGTGAAAATCAAAACCATCAATTACCCCGATTCCATTCGAAGAAATCAACATTTTTTGTTTTATTGCATGTAATGTCCCGTAGCTTGGCCAAAACTCCAACCAGAGGAGTGTTAATATGTGTTGCAGGGAGGTCAAGAGAGATCACAACTCACCCAGTTATTGTTATGAAGAACCTTTTGATCACGAGTCGTGAACATGTGGTGTGGTTGAGCGAGACATGAGTGCATGAATCACGGTTAGCTTTATATATGTTGCATGGGCGTATCAGGGAAAATCAGAATCTTGCATCCTGCATCTCGCAACCTAAGTGCAGAAGAGGAATTGCGGAGGGACAACTTTGGAAAGTTGCCATCCTGCATCCCGCAACCCGCAAGCGGAAATTCTGTTGTGGAAATGGAGTTGCGGAAGGAGAATTGTGGAGGGAAATTTATGGATTATTGGCATTCTGCATCCCGCAACCCACATGCAAAAACTCTGTTGCAGAAACAAAGTTGCGGGAAGGAAAAATTGCAAAAAGGCAGGTACGGAGAAAAAATTGCGGGGGCAACAATTTTAGCATAGAATTTGGTAGTTAAGCTAAATTTGGTGATCCTGCCAAGTGTAGGACCCTGAAGATCCTAGAGGTGCTAGTTGGGTTGGTTTTGTTCTAACCCCGTGCACCATTTTTTGTATCAGAGCCTAAGGTTGAGTATTATCTTTTATTTCTGAATATTGTGGAATTGTTAGTGTTAAGGATTGGAGTAGTTTTTCTTGGAAAAAAAAATCGAGATAGTGTTTACTCCTTATTGCTAACAGATTCAGAAAATAAAAAAATATTACTAATAGTAAGGTTGTGTCAAGAAGTGACTTGTTGTTCCAAGAGATGGAACTTAGAATTGGGAGAGGTCGAGGCAGGCAAGGAAGTCCTATTGGCAATGCAGATCTGAGAGAGGAGATAAGAAATATGAGGGAAAGACTAGACGTCTTAGAGATTGGCAGACACCATGAGCACACTGAAGACACAAGTGATGAGGAATTCTTCGAAGAGGAGGAGGAGTCAACTGGTGAAACTCCTGAGGTAAAAATATTGAAATCAATATTTGGTGCAGGTTCAAGTTCAAAGGCCGATGTACCATTTTATAGTGGGAACTTGGATCCAGAGGAACTAATTGATTGGATTAGTGCTATGAATAAGCATTTCGATTATGTTGAGGTAAAGGAAGACAGGCAAGTAATATTTGTTGTCACAAAGTTGAGAGGGCATGCGTCCTTATGGTGGGATAGTGTGCAAGAAGCATATCAAGTTGCTTTGAAGGCTGAGGAGAATCCGATGAGGAGGTAGAGTCAGAAAGCAAAGGTAAGAGGATCTGGAGGAAAGGAACAACAACAAAAGGGTGAAGCTAGCAGTTCAAACCAGCAAGGGAAGCTTGACCGAAATAATGAGAACAGAGGTGGCCGAAATGCTTCAAGAGGAAGAGGCATAGGAAGAGGTGGAACAGTGAGATGTTACACATGTGGACAGCTCGGTCACATGTCATGGGATTGTCCAGAAAATGTTTCCAGACGGGGAGAAGCACAAGTTGAACCTGAAGCTCCACAAGAATTAGAGGAGGTTGTGGCCTATCCTGAAGAAGGTGAAGCCTTATTGATGAGGAAAATAATTGAGGAGCCTATTTAAGTTATTTTGGAAAGTTGAAAGTAAGTGATGCAAATTAATTGTTGATAGTGGTGATACTGATAATTTGGTGTCTACAGATATGGTGAACAAACTAAATTTGAGGAAGACAGTGCATCCAGAACCATACAGAGTTGCATGGCTGCAGAAAGGTCATCAAGTTATTGTGAAACAAAAATGCTAGGTAAAGTTTCAGAATGGAAGCTATCAAGATGAGGTAATATGTGACATTATTGAGATGGATGCTTGTCATATTTTATTAGGTAGACCTTGGTAGTTTGACAGGGAAGCAGTGCATGAAGGCAAGAGGAATGTTTACTCCTTTGGAATGAATGGGAAGAAGCATAGTCTTCATCCACTCAAGGGTAAGCAAGAAGAGGCTAATAACCAGTTGCTGATTATGACTCATAAGAAAATCGTGAATGATTGGAAAGCTGAGGAAAATGATAATGAGGTTGAATTAACTAACATGGTGTGCAGTGGTTGGTTGAAGGGAAAAATAGACCAATAAGAAATGTCCAATGCAAGTATAGAATTGATAGAGGAAGCACAGTATGAAGTTAATAAAAGCAATGGGAAGTGCAAGTTACTGAGATGACCAAGGGTGGTGATGTAACAGTAACAAGCAAAGGAGAGGAAGCGCAAAGAATCCAAGAAGAGAATTCTTGGACATCAAGCATCATTATGTTAATAAATTTTCTTTTTATTGTTGTAACAGGAAGACTGAATTGTTTATATGCAGGTAGAGGAGAACCAGTTGACAACTTGTTTGCAGGGAAAAGAAAAGAAGAAATGGAATGTTGAAAGAATTCTAAACACATGCTAGAAGAACCAAAGAACCAGTTACAAACGAAGTACTGGAAAACATGGTTGAAGAGGAAAAAGTTTGGACCGTGCAGTGCACTCAAGAAATTCTCAGCAAATTTTGATGAGCTAGAGATTCCTACCGGAATGTTTGTGACATAGCCATTGAAAGTTGGGGTCATTCTGGATAGTAAAGTGACCAAAAGTATGAGGAAGAAGGACCATCTGGAGCATTTAGTCAAATGGAAGAAGCGACCACCAGAATATTCTACGTGAATGAGCGCTACAGAATTAGAAACCAAAGGTTGCACTGTAACTGAACTAATGAACAGGGGTTCATAATTTTTAACCCTTGCGAGTCCGATGCAGGAGCATCCTGCTAACCATTTCAAATTCCAAGTTCAATGTTAGATCAGGCCAGGAAGGGGTCTCCACATTTTGAGTTAATAGTCCATTGACTATTCCATTGTAAATATCCTATGTTTTTATGAAATTTCTAGATATTGATGAGTCATTCTGCTTAGTCATGGTATGTTAGAGTAGTAGGAATGATGCTAGGTTGTGACTCCCTGTGTGGAGATCAGCCGTTGAACTGTTTGTTTGGACAACGACGTTTTTTTCCTTATGCGTCGCAGTGTCTATTAAAGAACCAACTCAAAGGGGGAAGCAATAGCTTATGATAAATAGCTATGTTTGAGAAGTAGTATGGGTTCTACTTTTCAGGGCGAGGATTGCAAATTTGAAGAGGGAAGAACATACTGCTTATGTGTCTATTTGTAAATGGGTTGCAGAGACTGAAAGAGAGCCAGTTGTGTGTGTTTCTTTCTTTTATTGTTTAATATAAAGATTAGCAATGTGTGTTGCAATATTATTAACTTAGATGTATGCATTGTTGTGAATGGTGTCATTGTGCAGAGCCAACTATGGAAGTTTTCTGAACATCAGTGTGTTTTCATGAAACTGTTGGTTTAAATGCCAAATTGATGCTTGAATGAACTAAAGTATAGGTAGATGCATACATAGGGGTGCTAGGTTGATAAGTGCAGGATAAAGGTTGGATTGATCGACCTTTGATCAATCCTCACCAAAATCCAATTTTCTTCCTTAATGAGTTTTGTAGAAAATGGACGGCGGAGATTGAGGCCGCAAAGGAAAATCCAACGGTGGAAAAAAAATTGCGGAAAAAGATTCGTGGGCAGAAAGTTGCGGAGGAGTAACTTTGGGAAAATAGGAATCTTGCATCCCGCAACCCGAGTGCAGAAGAGGAATTGCAGACGGACAACTTTGGAAAGTTGTCATCCCGCATCTTGCAACCCACAAGCGGAAAGTCCGTTGCAGAAGGAGAATTGTGGAGGGAAATTTACAGATTATTGGCATTCCAAATCCCACAATTTGCATGTGGAAACGCTATTGAAGAAACAAAATTGTGGGAAGGCAAAATTGCGGAAAGGCGTCTACTGAGGAAAATTTGTGGGGGGAGGCAATTTTAGCGTAGAATTTGGTGGTTAAGCTAAATTTGGTGATCTTGCCAAGAGTAGGAGCCTAAAGATCCTGGAGGTGCTGGTTGGGTTGGTTTTGGTCTAACCCCCTACACCATTTTTGGTATCAGAGCCCAAGGTTGAGTATTGTCTTTTATTTCTGACTATTGTGGAATTGTTAGTGTTAAGGATCTGAGTAGTTTTTCTTGAAAAAAAAATCAAGATAGTGTTTACTCCCGATTGCTAACAGATTTAGAAAAAACAAATATTACTAATACTAAGGTTGTGTCAAGAAGTGACTTGTTGTGCCAAGAGATGGAACTTAGAAATGGGAGAGGTAGTGACTTGTTATGTGTGGTAGTGTCTGTTACAGAACCGACTCGAAGGGGGAAGCAATAACTTAAGATAAATAGCTAAGTTTGAGAAGTAGTAGGGGTTCTTCTTTTCAGGGTGAGGATTGCAAATTTGCAGAGGGAAGAATAGACTGTGTCTGTGTCTATTTGTAAATGGGTTGCAGAGACTGAAAGAGAGCCAGTTGTGTGTGTTCTTTCTTTTATTGTTTAATAGAAATATTACCAGTGTGTGTTGCAGTATTATTAACTTAGATGTATGCATTGTTGTGAATGGTGTCACTGTGTAGAGCCAACTATGGTGGTTTTCTGAACATCGGAGTGTTTTCATGAAACTGTTGGTTCAAATGCCAAATTGACGCTTGAATGAACTAAATTATAGGTAGATGCCTACATAGGGGTGCTAGGTTGATCAATCGTGTAGGATAAAGGTTGGATTGATCGACCTTTGATCAATCCGCACCCAAATCCAATTTTTCCTCCTTAAGGAGTTTTGCAGAAAACAGACGGCAGAGATCGAGGCCGCAAAGGAAAATTCAATGGTGGGAAAAAAATTGTGGAAAAAGATTTGCGGGCGGAAAGTTGCGGAGTAGTAACTTTGGGAAAATCGGAATCTCGTATCCTACATCCCACATCCCGCATCCCGCAAGCAAAAACTCCATTGCGGAAACAGAGTTGCGAAAGGAGAATTGTGGAGGGAAATTTACAGATTATTGGCATTCTGCATCCCACAACCTGCATGTGGAAACTCTGTTGCAGAAACATAGTTGTGAGAAGGAAAAATTGTGGAAAGGCGGGTACGGAGGCAAAATTGCGGGGGGGGAGGACAATTTCAGCATAGAATTTGGCGTTTAAGCTAAATTTGGTCACAGGGGCGTCACCTAGGGACCAATATGATATCACGTCCGTTCATATTGGGGTGGTTATAAATTTAAATTTAAAAGTCAATATATTGGTGCTATATTAGGGGTAAAAAGGGTTTTTTTTTAACTATATAAATATCCAATATGTTTGGGGTTATTTTATTCCAAATTTCTGCCTGTGCCCTTCACCACCAGTGCTCCACCATAAGCCTGCGTGCACCCTGTGTATGCTGCATAGGGTTTTCGTGTGGTTTTCTCCATTGTTTTTCTGGGTTTTCTCCATCTTGTTTTCTAGATAACGAGGGCATTTTTTCATGGTTTTTTCAAATCGTAGCAGTGTTGGTCCTTGGGTTTTCTCCATCCTGTTTTTTGGATAACCAAGGGAGTTTTATCACCATTTTCTGGTCGTGGGTTTGTGGTGGGTTTCTCTGGTGCATAGCAGTGTTGGAGGAGGCACGTTGGAGAGCCACTGCATAGCATTTTTATTCTTCCACGCCACCAATTATCGCCCTCACACTTTCTTTGTTGCTGCTGCTCAACGGTCATGGGTTCCACCCCAGCCGCCTCCATCATTTCTTTTATTCTTTTCCTTTGCAATTTCTGTGTTCTGAGTGGTCTTTATATGAGATTATAAGGCTGGTATTTGTTGATCATAATTTGCAGTAGTGTGGTTGTGGAGAAGTAGGTGAGTTTAGAGTACTTGGTTTACAGAACAATGATGCTCATCCCTATTCAAATCTGCATGGATTCCACCGATTGGCCACAGGTATATACACATACATGTCAGAATGATTATTTATCTGGTTTTTGCTTGTACTTTTGTTCATGATTTTGTCTGCGTGGGGCTTATTTTCAATTATATGCAGTGTTTGTGTTGATTTTTGTCAAATATGTATCATACCTATTGTGCATTTTGGAATAGTTTTGAATCTAGAAAGATTGAAATTTTGTAAATTTATGTATCATGGTTGTTTTGGAATAGTTTTGAGTCTGGAAAGATTGGAATTTTGTAAGTATATGTATCATAGCTGATCATGATTGTAACTTGTTCTATTGACTTTGAGTACATGTACTGAGATTTGAGAGTAGGTTCTAGCAAAAAATTTGTAGAGTGTTGGTTTCAGTAGAAAAATTGAAGAGTGCTGAGGAATTTGGTTGAGAGCAGATTTTGATTTTGGAGAAAATAGTTTGACAGTAAAATTTGATGTGTGATTGTGTGTTGTTTAGTAAAAATTGACCCTCTTTCTTGATTGTATTCTTTGCATGTAGGAAAGCTAAGCATCCCAGCATATGATGGCAAGGTCCATTATGGGTCTTAAATATTTTATGGGTTTAGTATAGTATTCAACCCATGGTTTTATATCCATTGTAATCTAATACCACTTAGCATATTAGGGATGAATGATGCTACTAAATACCTATATATTGTATTGTGCATTGTTTTGTTAATAGTAATACAATGACAAAGAGGGATGCCTCTGTTGATGCTAGTTTTCCCATTTTTGTGTTTCTAGGGTAAACCTCTTGTGTATTGTGTATGTTTTACTGTTCTTTCCATTTTCCTTAAGAAACTGTTAGCATTGATTCTCTTGAAAACATTTATTTAACGCTATTTCTACACATCAGATCCAACTCTCAATGTGAAAACTCTAAGTGCCACATATATTCTAATGGTGACATAGATAATGATGGGAAGCTGCTAAGATCTGATTGTTGATCTTAAGGCAGATCTAATGAAGACATCTAATATGAGCAATTTGGGAATTTTGCGTTACTATTTGGCTATGGAATTGAGAGTCAAATATAATATTTATGTCCCAAACTAAGTTCTTGAAAGACATGTTTAAGAACATAATGATGGTTGATTTTAAGCTAAGTCACCACATTTAGCCAACTTAAACTTCAAGTTCAAAGCTCACCAAACCTCAAGAACAAATTCAAGAAACAAATTCATTGACATTCATCTAGTTCGCCCAAATTTCAAACAATTCACCTAAGATTTGTTGAAATTCACCCAAAAATTTTTCTAAAAAATTGATAGGGGAATTAAAAAAATATTAAAAACAAAACTAAAAGCTAAAACCTAATACCCTAAGCCAGTTTTCCAGCCTGCATTCGTCTCTCAAACCTCCACTTGGCACTAGATTGTACATTGCAGACTGGTTTCCAATCTGCAGTGGCAGGTTGTAGCCCCTCTATACACTACATACAGCAACTACAGTGACCAGTAGAACTAGTAGCCTAACTCATCTGGAAATCTGCACCATCCTCTTCCATCTGCAGACAGTAACTACCCTTCAACGTTTTTGTGAATGCACATTGCAGACTCTAGATTCCTCTCTACAGCAACAGGCTGCAGCCCCTCTATATACTACAGGAAGCAACTAGAGTTACCAGTACCACTATCAGCCCGAGTCATCTCTAATTCTGTACCATCCTCTTCCATTTGCAGACAGCTACTACCCTTGCCTTTTTTTGCAACATTAGTAAAAAAATTTGTAAAATATTTTAATGTTATGTTTCATGGATATGCTTCTAAATTTTGAACAAGATCATTCTTTTGAAATATATATTTAACATTGGCAGGAAAATTTCATTTTTATCATATAAATTTAATGATCCAATTGATAGTTATCACATATCTTTAAATTTTGAAAAGATTGAAAATTTTGAATTTTATAGTTTCTCAAACTTGATGTCAAAATTTATTGCCTAGTTTTGCACAGTCAAAATATTTCCCAACTTCATGGGCACCAAACTCAAACAAGGTGACTTCAATTATAAGCCTATGGAAACACCAATTGAATCAGGAATCAAATTGACTACAAATGTGGAAGATAAATTAGTGACTGGAACACTATACAAATAGACTGTAAGTGGTCAGAGATACCTGATACTCAATCTGATATAATCATATAAGTTATAGAAGTCTCAAATTTCAAGATACATGGATAAACCAAAAGCATCTAATTGGAAAGCAGCAAAGAGAATCCTGAGGTATATCAAAGAAACAATAAATTTTGGACTTGACTTTGTTAAGAATGATAAGATTGAAATCGTTGGTTATGCATATTCAAACTGGTTCATATGTACAGATGAATGCAAATCAACAACTTCATCTAGTTCCCTCATGATGGGTGGAGTGTCCACTCAAAACATTGGAAAGTTTTAACACTAAAATACAGTGTGATGTGTGATTGTGTGTTGTTCTCCAGGGCATGATGCAGGAAAGAGGGTTTAGGCCAAGTGGTGAGGACCTGCTTTCATGATCATGTCCATTGCTTGATGAAGGCTGAAACCTCAGCCTGAACAAGACCTGAAATTCCCTAGATGCGAGTCCACCAACACCAAGTTCTGCTACTACAGCAACTATAGTTTATCACAACCTCGTCATTTCTGCAAGATTTGCAGAAGGTACTGGACCAAAGGAGGAACTCTAAGGACTGTACCAATTGGTGGGGGTTGCAGAAAGAATAAGACGGCTAAGAGAACTGTAACTGCAGAACAACCCATCTTCAACACACAAAATGAGCCATCCACGACTGCTACACCCTATGCAAGTGCCGTACCAATTGCCTTGGATCACCATCAAAATGACCTTAATCCTACTACTAATTCAAGCTCTTATTTCAATCTTCATGGACATAGTACTGTTGGGTCCACTGACGCTAGTCTAGCATTTGCCAGAATCCAACAAGCTGCAAGGAAACCAATTATTAGCATTGTGATTGGCATTTGTGATTCTTTTGGAAACCAATTATTAGCTCTAAGAAAATGTCTTGACAAATATTTATTACCCATTTCTTTCTTGCAGGAACTCGCAGAGATGATTTTTCAGTCATACTTGTGATTGAACAGTATCATTTGGATGACTACATTAATCATGGATTGAACAGGTAATCTTTTGTAGCTATGTTTTTACAAGGTCTACATTAATGTTCACAATACATGTACTATGAACTTCATAGGGCCTTCAACACATGTCTACTATGCGGCTATATCTACCCCAGATCTATACTGTGATCTTTACAAGATTTGTACACATTTCACTTGTTCTTATGCCAACTCAAGAGATGATCACTCATTAACAATATCTTGACCTGTTAATAGTTCTCAAATATGGAATCAATCTATATTTTGTCCAGGTCTGAGGGTAAGTCCAAACTCTAGATCGTACCCTTCATTTATCTCATGAGCAAATCTTGCAACAGATCTCACACACCCTCTCTTTCATTGAATACACTTGCAATATGTCACAAAGTGTAAACCCACTGTAAACCCAAGCACATCACACCATTTCAAAGTCTAATGATATTCCTCTTCCTCACCTTCTTTTAGATCAATGAGCAATTGGTACCCAAAATCCATGCCCAATATCCAAATCAATTAATCATATTTATAGATCAATTGTAATCTCAATTGACTTGGTCCTTTTACTTGGCAAGCTCAAAACCAATCTCATTATGTCGGCTTCCATTACATCAATCTTCTTCTTATTTTGACAATGGGATTTCAATGTTGTTTCGGTTCAAACTTTTATCATCCTATCTCAAATGGATATACATACTCATACATCGTTCTTATAATCCAAATAACCAATGCTTTGATCATTGAAGAAGAATATCATGTGGATTGACCATGGTGATACCACTAGAACCTTTTCACATGATGAGCAGGTTCATCTTTACTTGAGGTGGAACAATCAAACTTGTCAATTCCAATATCTCATATCCAATGCTTCTGATAGTTCAAACATACCTCTGCAATTCTGGTAGTTGGAGCATGCATATTTAACATTGGCAAGTTACTAGAGTAGCATATTTTGGTAGTTAGAGTGAGTCTTGTCCACACTATGCGATTAGCAAAACTTTGAGTTCCTGTAGCTATGTCTCTTTGATTTCAATAGTACCAAATCTTGTTTCCTGTAGTCATTTCATTCTCTTCCAGTAATGAATCAATATTCTAATGTTGAAATTATTTAGACAATCATTGCTTCTTGACAATAATACCTAAATATTCCAATTATTGAACTCCTTATTTCCATATAGAATACAGTTGGTTGCAAGGTCTGATCTTGTCACAGTTGATTGTAAAAACCAAAATTTGATAGTGGTCATATTATCTTCATTAGCACTGCTAATCTTGTACACTTCCTTTTCAACATCCACATCTTTGTCATCAAATGATTCTTCTACCACATCATCAATTTACTTCTAAAAGATGTAATGCTACTTTGCTTGATATTATTGACATAGATCTCTCTTGTTGACATCAATGGCAACTCACCTTCAACACTATATTCATATTTTAATCCTCTAATCATAAATTTTCTTTGAGTTTCTTTGTCCAAATTATTATGTCTAGATCTTTGCAAATTATATTGAAATATTTCTACACAATCTTCTAGATATTCATTTTTTCATTGTTACATCATGAATTATCCTCCCAAAGGTATTTAGAGTTTCAATAGTCTTGGTACTTTTGGTGGAAATCTTGTTTAATTTCTTTCCATGTATGAATGGTTTGACCTCCAAGTCCCATGAGCCATCTCAGTGTTGTTGCTTGCATTCTTCAATGTGGCAAGAAGCAAATTCAACTTCTGTGCATCATAAAAAAATCATAACTACGACATAAGACATCAAATTCAAACAAAAATGTGTCAAGGTCCTAAGAAGCCAAACCATGGAGAGTGGACATAGATTGAAAGAGATATGTTCTTCACTGGTTCTTCTCCTCTGATATTTCTAACGGAGAACTCAAATTTTAAATTGGATAAACTTCTCTGAGCCAGACTGCCCATGATCTTTTTTGAGGCCTCTGCTATTTTTCTTTGTTGGGGTCACAGAAGATTTATTCGCCCTGATTCACTTTGACTTGTATTCATATTGCTCAGCCTCACCCTTTTGTGCATCATAAGCCTTGATAGGAGGTATGTTGATTGAATTGATTTTCCTTGAAGCTAAATTTGAAACATATTGCTTCTTTGGAGAAGGAAACATTGGTGCAGTCACGCTCTGTAGCTTTTGTTCTTCCATTTTTGTATCAGCCAATGATTCAGTAGAAATGTTTGCATGTGCAATCCAGAAAGCCAAATGAATGCATTAATAGATCTAATAAATGATGTTTTTGCAGCACGCTCACCTTTAGGCTCAAATATCTCAACATAAGTGTCAAAAACACTAAAAGATGTTGGAATGATTCAGGCCTTGTCCTGTACACTTGAAAATCTAGATTTAGATCATCCTGAGTGTGTACACTTGTATTCGATGTTGGAATGATTCAAGCCTTGTCCTATACACTTGTATTCGATGTTGGAATGATTCAGGCCTTGTCCTGTACACTTGTATTCGATGAGTGTCTCAGATTTGAATGGTGGACACATCAGGTTGACTTTTGTATTTGTAGCAATTTGGAGAATGGTGTAATAGTTTCTATAATATGCGCGGATTCAGATACATTGTCCAAGTTGACATGCATATACTGAATTAGATAGGCCTATTGTTTGAAATTATTACATGAAAATAAAGAGTGGGTCAACAGGGAAGAAAACAAATTGTTCACTGGGTAAAATTTGTAGTAATATATTACAAATAGAGAAGTTGTGACCTTTGGCATATTTTTGTCATTGTGAACATAAATATTTTTAATCAATTTGTATATGTTGAATTGGCCACAACATGGTGTTATTTAATGTTCATTTAGTCAGTCACAGTATGACTTAGCTATTACCGCCCTTCACTCTTGCAGGTGTCTTAGGAAATAACAAAGATAAAATAGGGGAAGGCATCTGCATCAATGGGATTCCAAATGGGAAGTCTCCAGTGAGAACTTCAGCACTTTTGTCTCAAATTGATGAGTTCTGCTTTACACTTGGTGGAAACAAACCAATCAGCAGTATTTTAATTGCCAACAATGGCATGGCAGCAGTCAAATTTATGCGGAGTGTTAAAGCATGGGCTTATGAAACATTTGGGACTGAAAAAGCTATTTTACTGGTGGCTATGGCGACACCTGAAGATATGAGGATCAATGCTGAGCACATACGAATTGTTGATCAGTTTGTAGAAGTGCCATGAGGTACCAATAATAACAACTATGCAAATGTTCAACTCATTACAGAGGTTCGTAACCTAGTGATACATTAAATGAGCTTTCAGTTTTCACTGTATGTATTTGGAACATATGTACCTTAAAACCATGGAAAAATTGGCTTTTCTTTTTTATGTAAAGCATGGATGATTTCCTTGTTCCTTAATTTCTTGTTTTCCATACTCTATTTTGATTCTCCTTTGATATCAAATCTATCCTTTAGTAGATGTATTAAGGATTATGGATTCAGAGATAATGCTATACTGGACTAATCCCTACCCCCCTATTTTTAGTGATCCATCAATTCATTCTCTGCCTGAGATTCATTCTATTTTGAATCTAGTCAGTCTTGCACATTTACAAAGATCTTGCTTGACTATAACCTTTTTCGTTTATACAGATAGCATAAATTACCGATGTTTCAGCAGTTTGGCCAGGTTGGGGTCATGCATCAGAAAATCATGAACTTCCTGATGCATTAATTGCTAGGGGTATAGTATTTCTTGGACCCCCTGCTGCACCCATGGCAGCATTAGGGGATAAAATTGGATCCTCACTAATTGCACAAGAAGCAGGTGTGCCAACCCTTCCATGGAGTGGCTCTAATGTAAGTGGATTTGATGGGTTAATCCCTCATGTAGTTAGTTGCTTAGTTGCTTGGGCTACCATCTACAAAGCGGCATGCACATTTTCTTAAGAGAGTTGAAAGGCACATCAGTATACCTGCATATCATAATTACCAATTCAACAGTCCTTAAAAGGAACCGTGGTCCTTATTGGAAAAGCTTTGAATGTTTGTTAAAAACTCTCACTCATTCATCTTTTTGACTCCAAATGCTGCCTTGTGTCATTCTTTGTACCCTACAATTGAAGTATTTTGAATTCAAACTAGCTGTCTCATATGTATTTTATAAGGATCAATGTTTCAGATTGGTCCCTCTCTTATATCTATTCTAGGTCCTTGCCTCTTAGGTTGTGTTGGGATTTTGCTAAGATTGCAGTCATATCATAGAGCTATATAATTTTATCTACAGTACATTAACTAGTTTGAACATTGCATGTATAGAATCCTGTTCTAACTCATTGCAGTTCTTGCAAACTGTATGGATGCTTTAGATTTACTGAATTAATTTCCTAAAGTTTATCTTAAGCACAAAGTCATCTACTGATGTGGCGATGTTCATGTGGCTTTGCTGATATGTCGATGCTGTCAACCGGAATATAAAATGGGCAATAACTTATAACAATTGCATCATTTGGGCTATGAAGCTTTGATTTCCTCATGTGTTCAGCCATGCTATGGCCTAGCCTTTTTCTAATAGCTTTATGGACAAAAATCTAGAAAGTGTAATTGCAGAGCATCTTACTTTATAAATATCTTATATATGTTAGCTAGATTTAATTGGATAATGCATCTGATTAGGTCTTGGAAAATCAATGTTCTCTATGTAGGTTCATAATGATGAAGAAGTCAGAGCCCTATTTAAGCAAGTACAGGGAGAGGTTCCAGGTTCATCGATATTTATAATGAAGGTTGCATCTCGGGTACTAAAATAATTCAAGAAATAATGAATGGCTGATAATGGCACTTGGATGACATTTTAGTTATTGCGTACACACCACTTATAATGGTATCCATTATTGAAGTGGAAATGGTTATTGATTTATGAGATTTTGTAGTGAGTGAAGCATAGGTTTTTCTCTATTGTTATGTCTAATCCTGTATGAGACAAGAGGTGGAAAAGTTTACTCTGGGCCTACTTTTCTATTTATTCATGAGCAGTTAAATGCTTCTATAACACATCAGTAACATACATAACTCTACCTCTACAGAGTCGACATCTAGAAGTGCAGGTACTTTGTGACCAACATGGAAATGTGGCAGCTTTGTATAGTCCTGACTGCAGTGTTCAAAGAAGGCACCAAAAGGCTGGGATTTCTCTCCATTTGTCTTATATGAATTTTGTTTTTCAGTGAAATAGATTAGATGGAATATGATGTTAATGTATTTTTTATGTCCTGTCAAGTTAGACATCTTAAGCACTGTGTTGAATACTGTGTTACTCTCAGGACGCAGTGGACTTTCTATTGCATTGACATATATACATATAGAATAAGGAAGCTTGTTACCATTATCACTAAATGCACATTATTTCAGCATTACTACTAAGCACTGGGTATGCAATTTTTGTTAAGGATTTCAGTTCTTTTTTATTTACAGATTATAGAAGAGGGTCCAATTACAGTTGCTCCACCTGAAACTGTGAAGCAATTAGAGCAGGGTGCATGGAGACTTGCAAAGTGTGTAAACTATATTGGGGCTGCAACTATTGAGTATCTTTATAGCATGGCCTCTGGTGAGTATTATTTTTTAGAACTGAATCCTCGTTCATAGGTATATAGAATTTGCTTCAGTAAGCATTATGAGCATGGAACTAATAATGTTGGATTTGAATTTCTAGTTGTCTTGAGGTGAATAGAATGGTTTCTTTATTAAGTTGACATGCCTTCGTAGGTTGAGCATCTTGTTACAGAGTGGATAGCTGAAATGAACTTACCTGTAGCCCAAGTTGTTATAGGCATGGGCATTCCTCTTTGGCAAATTCCTGGTATGCACTTAGTAAGGCTGCAAGTTGAATTATATTTGTTGATATTCTATTATGATGACACTGATGGAAACCTACTATGTGCTGATGTTCTTGGTGTTCGTATGCCTTAGAAATAAGATGATTTTATGGAAAGGAAGGAGGAATAGGCTATGATGCTTGGTGGAATACAACGGTGACAACTACTCCATTTCATTTTGACTTGGCAGAATCTGTCACACCAAAAGGACACTATGTAGCAGTTCGTGTGACAAGTGAAGATCCTGATGATGGTTTTAAGCCTACCAGTGGCAATGTGCAGGTCTGAAACAATGCTATTAGGGACACTTATAGAGAGATATTAGGGTGGAAATAAATTGGAATTTTTTTTTAGAAATTAAAACATAGATACCTTTTGTGGATAGTTATTTTGTGCTTGAAATTTGTCTTGTATTTGTGAAATATTTGCACGAACTCAACTTTAAAAGCTATCCAAATGTATGGGCATATTTCTCTATTAAGGTATTGACCTCTCTTTGTACATAATATAACTTGAATTGCTATTTCATATTTTCTCTTGCATCTCACCCTCCAAATACATGGAGCATGCTCTTGCCTCATGGAATGCCATATGGGACAGGAAGTAGTGGGTCATTGCAATGACTTTGTGATGCAAAAGCTCTCTACAAATTGGTAGGATCTGTATAAATCTATCTACTTCATGCCCTTCTTTATAGCAAGGTTATTAGTCTTTGCTTTCCTTGGTGGAAAGATTCCAACTTCAATCACATACAGTGAAAAGTGGGAAAAACAATTCTTCATGTGCCCTCTGATTCCTTTAACTAGCCATTGCATCACATCCTCTAGTTTCCATTTGCACATTCGTGAATCATGGATTTCAGATAATGTAGTTGTCAAAGTTTCCCCAAAAGACTAAAATTACCATGCCATACCTAAATCCTAAAAGTGTTGAAATTTGTAACATGATTTTGACTAAAATAAACTCATTTGATTTTCATGTTCATTGCAGTCAGGAGGAGGAATCCACGAGTTTTCAGATTCTCAGTTTGGTATGTCCACATTTATTTTTCAGTGGATTAATAATTGCTTCTGTTAAAATCATGTACTGTTCATAACAAATAGTTATGAGTTTCAAGTCACGTGTTTTCTTTTGGAGAATCTCGAGCTTTGGCCATAGCTAATATGGTACTTGGACTAAAGGAAATTCATATTCGAGGAGATATTCATACTAATGTTGACTAAATAGTTGACCTTCTCCATGTATGTTAATAATTTTAGATATGCAACATTAACAATACATCGTGCTATGAAACTTTCTTAGGTATGGTTCCAAGTAAATCATGTGGGGAAATTTTTACACTGTTATATGATAGTATTGTTTATTACAGAGCTATGTGAAAGATGGGTGTTCATTTTTTACAGGATGTGGAATATAGAGAAAACAAGATTCATACAGGCTGGCTTGACAGTCGGATTGCAATGCATGTTAGAGAAGAGAGGCCACCTTGGTATCTTTTAGTGGTTGGAGGAGCACTCTATGTAAGCCTTTGAATCAGTTCAAGTTTTGTAAAACCTTGAGGGACTAGTATGTCCTGTTATTGCCTTTGTTTATCATTTAACCGATATTGAGCTCTAACATGCTCATTTTATATCAGAAAGCAGCAGTGATGAGTGTCGCAATCATTTCTGAATATATTGGGTATCTTGAGAAAGGAGAAATCCCTACCAATTTAGGCTATGTAAAGCTTGTACCTTTATGGAAGGAAATTATTACATTTATAGTATAGCTTGTACCTTTATGGAGCGAAATTTGTCAGAGACATGTCTTATGTGACATTGTGACCCTTTTAATCTTTTAAATTTGTATTAATGTATGTTTTTGAAATGTAGAATATCTCTTTGGTAAACTCTGTAGTGTCTCTCAACATTGAAGGGATCAAATATACGGTATGCATTCCTTTAAAGTTGACATTTAGTTCTATCTGTTTTGCTAATTTGTTTATTATTTAAAAGTGGAATAACAGATATTATTTCACAATGGAATAACATAAGCTCTATTTGTATATGGAATTTCATCTTTATTTGTAGATTGAAATGGTGTGGAAATGGTAAGGGGAGGACCAGGCAGCTATAGACTAAGGCTTAACCAATCAAAAGTTGAAGCCGAAATACACACACTACGTGATGGAGGGCTACTAATGCAGGTGCCTCTCTCTATTTCCTTATGTTTTACATTCATACCCTTTTCATTGTATGTTACAAAATAACCTCAGGATATTTGTCCTAACATGGAGTTTTTTATTTTTCCCATTTAATTTTGTTGAATTGAATGGGAAAAACAAAATTGAGCCTTCAAAACATTTGAAATGCATAGCAACTGGCCTTATGCAGATATGATAGTTGATATGATCATTTCTCTCAAGTGAAAGGTTTGATTTTTTGTTGTTGTTCTCTAATAGTTATTTGAACATTGATTTGCTGATATCATTTGACTTCCTTTCTTGCTATGGTAAAATTTCATGGTTCATTACAG
The DNA here is from genome assembly GCA_001517045.1 of Pseudotsuga menziesii. NCBI lineage: Eukaryota > Viridiplantae > Streptophyta > Pinopsida > Pinales > Pinaceae > Pseudotsuga > Pseudotsuga menziesii. Next base: position 927,126 of record LPNX010232928.1, read on the forward strand.
TGGCTTCATTTTGAAATTATTTGAGTTTTCTTTCGTAATGTTTCTTTTCTGATCAGTCTTAGCCAAGGTCAAGGATATTATAGACTTTATCATAGTAGGTAAAGATTTTTGTGTTTGAGGCATACATGAACACCTGCAAATACTTGTAAGATGGCATAAAATATAATTAAATTAACAGAGTAATAGAAATAGTGAAATATAGTGATAAGGAATGAAGGTGATAATTCTTGTAGTAATTAGCTATACAGTTCTTTGTGGCAAGAAAATTTGTAATGAATAGGATGTTTTGCTTCTAAATTTTTGAAATGGATTATGAATTTCAGAACATGCAAACACCCATGTCTGCAAGAAAGTTCAGAATGATAAGAAAAGACACAATTGGAGAAGTGGTAGATAGGGGCAAGTCGAAAGTTCACGATCATCAAGGTTTACTATAATGAAACATGGTTTTATTAAAATTTCCTTGTTTTCCTGCCCACTTGTTAACATTTGGATCATGGGTTACAATGTTATATTTGTAGATGGAACTGTTGCAGGCTTCTGTGAAATGTTGGATGATTATCTTGAGAGAGCAGAAATTCCTAGAGAAGATGAAGGTGAAGAGGAGGGTGCATGGCTTCCTCTTTCTGAAATAAAACTTCTTGCAAATGAAATCGCGTCTGCACATTCAAGGAATACTTTACATCTGGCCCCAGTTGACACTATTGTAAGACTGTTAAGTTTACTTGATCGTCATACACGGCGTGGGCATGACATGACAGTGGATGAAGAAGATGATGTGAGTTTAGATAATAATATGTTCAGTTGATTTTTAATTTCAAATTAACAGCATGGCTCACAATGTGTGCGTGTGTGGCGGGGGGTCCTCTTAAAAACTTTATTTAAGTTCTTCAAGAAAGTCCTTATGACCTACAAATTTTATGTTCTTCATTTTAGGCATTGTTAGCTAAACACATTGTTTGACATCTGTTACACAAACTAGATTACCAAGGAGCTCAGGCATGGTAGTACTGGGTGATAGAAATCAGCTTTCTAGGTAATCATTAGGCTTTAGGGTGACTGGAAGCAAAACTGCAAGGTTTCAGGTGACAGGGTAGGTTGTTATTTAGGCTGTTCCACAATGTCTGAGGTATGTGATCTCCGTACTCTGTTGAATAAAGAAGTGAATTAAAGTTTAGGCTTTGATTGTTGAGAATCCATTTTTTTAAGAATGTCACTGTAATACTATTTCATGTGGATGGTCACACAACTAATATAAGACTTACACTTGTCTAAGCTTGTTTGATTTTTCTAAATGCAACTTAGAGAGGATTGATCGCAATCCATTAATCTTATGGTCAAAGAAAAATACTAAATAGTAAGGTTTTGTTGTAGAAGAAGTAAGGAACTCAAAATTTCTACTAACATACTATCATGCAGGCTAATAGTGAACACCCTATGGCAAAGGCCATAATGGATTATACCCAAAAACTAAGAGGAAAATATGGGTCATTTACTCATAGTCTTCATGGTCCATGTATGTCCACTCGAAGTGCATCATCATAAATGAGGAGGATTATTATTTTCTTCTCTTGTTCTCCTTGTTTCCATCAGTATCATGTGCTAGGTATTTCAACAAGGGGTGGCTAGTCTCTTGAGAAGGTCTCATATCCCATAGATCAAGGAGAGGAGTGCATATCTTTGTGTGGGGGAGGGGGGTCATAAAGTTCATTTTATTGAACAAAGAGGAGAAAGACCATAGATGGAGTAGCCTTAGTTCATTGTTAAGGAACCCTACACACTTATGAATAATTATTTTGCATGGTGAGGGAAAAGAATGAATGTCAAGTATCATGTCAATATACTAGGTAGAAATATAAAGGGGTATAAAAAATGTAAATGAAAAAATTGATACATGCAATATACAGTGAAAATAGGGGTCTTTTTAAATTGGGAATGCATATTGGGAGGGGGTTAAAAAAATGATTTTGGGAGGTATTTTCCAATATTTTTTGAAAATAGGGGTATTGTTTCATATGCCATGAACGAATGTGCTATGGCATGGTTTCACTAAGTGAAGACCCCATGAATTTGGTGATCCTGCCAAGTGTAGGACCCTGAAGATCTTGGAGGTGTTGGTTGGGTTGGTTTTGGTCCAACCCCTTGCACCAGTTATCCAAAAGAGTGGACTCGCTGCAAGATTTCTAGTTATCCAATCAACTTATTTTACACTTATGCAAAAGAGGTAAGCAACCTATATACTGTAGTTATTAATTAGCTACTCGCCTTTCACCTTTGCATATTGCATATCAAATAGGAACTAGAGCTCAATTAATGAATTTTTATTTGTCTAAGTTATACAATTAAGTTAGTTGTTGTTGACAAATTCTCTTGTTGGGTGGTTCAGAAATTGGATCTGTTGCTGCCTGAAGTAATAAAAAATAAAAAAATAAAAGTTGCAGAATCCATACTCTCCTATTGAAGTTCTCCCTTGTTTGACAGTAGAAAGGAGGAAAGCTTTGACGCAAGTTAGCATTATTACCTTTCTCTTTTATCTTGTCCTTTGATTATTCACTGAATCCATGCCTAAGACAAAGAGAACTAGTAGGTATGAAATGAATAGAGGTACAACAACCCAGCCAAACCTGCCTACTTCAGGTGGTTCAATAGTTCGAGGTAAACTGCACTCTCTGCTTTCTCCATCCTTACAACAGATTGAATTCTTAAGATTTGTCTTCTATACTACAAAAACAATAAACAATAGCGATTTTAAATAGGAAAAAGTACAAAGATGTATCTAGGATTGCAAAATACAATAGCGAATATGGAAAGACATGAGATGCAACTATCTCCGTAGAAAATGGTAGAATAACTTACTGAATTTAATGGCTAAAGGTTTTGAATAGAACAAATTTTTTAACTACTATTGCAAGCTTTATCCTTGTGTATATCTCAAGAATGATCATATTGACTATTTTTTTTTGTGGCAGGAGAGAGTAAATACTTGTTCAAGTAAACCTGGAGGAAAATTTTGAAAGGAAGATTAACCTTGCATGAGGCCGAGAGAGCAGAGGAAACAACTGCATAGTGTTGATATCCCAGTGGTTTTGTTGTTCCAGTCCACTCATCAAATCATCAGCTCAGAGGAAACAACTGCATAGCGTTGATATCCCAGTGGTCTTGTTGTTCCATTCCACTCATCAACTCATCAGCTTTGGAAGAACACAACCAAATTAGTTAACACTAAACAAAGTCCACTCATCAGCTCTAAACAAAGCTTTGCATTTGGAGCTAAAAATAAAGGCAATGGTTTAAAGGCGTTTCCTTCAAATGATTTGCATTAGCCAGGCATATGTTTGTCTTCTGAGTCCGTCTTGGGGTTAGTCTGGCAACCGGAGGAGGATTGAATGTAGTTATTATAGCCCACGACGGGATAGCCTGTGACCTTAAGCCCGTCATTTAGGGATCTGCCTCGTGCTTGCATAGTCTAGTTCAGTCCGGTACTAGATATTTGGTTTTGTTGTTCCAGTCCACTCATCAACTCATCATCTCTAAACAAAGCCGATGAAGAGGCTGCTAGGGTGACAAAGACAAGGACCATGAGGCGGGGGGTGGCCATGGGGCAGTGGGGTGACAGAGGCAGTGGCAGCCATGGTTGTCGATGGGACAGAGGCGACTGTCAATCAGACAGAGATGGTGGCAGGGGTTGTCAACCAAAAAAACTCGAGATATGCAAGTGAATATGAAAAAAAACTTAAGATATACAAACAGACAATTAGAATATGCAAACAGGTCTCTAGCAATAACACTTCAATATATCAACCAATCCTATAATCAATAACTTAATTTTAATATTTTAATAAATTAAATTAATTAAATCTACAACGTAAAACTATATAAAAAAAGTAAACAGTGTATGGTCAACAACAAAACTAACATGCAGTTGACTGCCTATCGAATATAATATAGTGCCATGGCCTTCCGTAGATATAATAATGAATAAGTGAGTACTTACCCTATTAAAAGATAGTGGTGGGTAGAAAGCATGCATTCTCATTTATAAATTAAATTAAAAGAGGCGGTGTGCAGCTCGTAGGCCATAACAATTGTACACAACAAAGAAGACATGAATTACATATCCCAAGTATATCCGAGACATTAAATCCATAAAAAAAATTCAAAGCAATTGATATGGGGTGGCCTCGTGATCCGAGTGGTGACGAACAACAATACCATCAAATTCTATGCATACACAATACGTACGTGATTACCGTCCTATGGCGCCTCCAAGATAGAGGGTCCTATTCCAATGACCCTCTACTACACAAATGCAAATCTTATCTTTTCACAAGTATTTTCCACATAGTTTTATGTAAATACTAGCAATTGTACTTTGAGGTGCAATAAAAGAACGCCGTGTTGCAAGCTAAGTAAGGATATGTGGACATACACAACAAGAAAGACAATTTGAAGGGTCGAACCACAAATTTTAGTTAATAAAATCTTATGGTTGATACAATACTACACATAGATCACCCTTGAATGATTTGAAACCCAATCATTCTTCCCTAACTCATGAGCGTTTACTAAGATATTACTCTATTGTATTTTACAAAATATAGTGACATTAGAGTTTATTGCTTGTCCCTATCAATCAAGATCTCCTTCTCCATAATATAGCTTATACTCTATTAGGGTAAAGGTAAGGTATATCATACTTGTCCCTCATCTATGCGTTCACAACTTAGTTACCCATGGGTCCATTAATAGTATCTCTATACACACTTATGCACCTCATATTCGTTCAATAAAATATCTTATTTTCTCAAATTAAATATTGTACGTTTTCTTTATACCTGGATTTTGTTGACCATAATGGTCTCTAACCATTCTTACATATCTCAAAAGTTCCCTCAAGATATAAGCATTCAATGATTTCCTTCTTGTTATCCCTTATATCTTATGGAGCCTCCCTGGACACACCTTTTGCAACAATCGGATATACTTCGAGCAATTCATATAAATTTTGGGTATTTTATCTTTGAGTAAAGAAATTGTTAGCTACGCATTCCAAAGCATATACCTCCTCCTTAGTTTTTTTAAAACTATAGATCCTACCAAATCTCACCACCAATTTTACTTCAGTTAGAACATATAGATAATGTTGGTTCATTGATTAATTCTTACTATGTACTCATTTTTTAGTTAAATCTAAATTAATTTGGTGAAGCCAGATAACCAATTTAATCTAACTTTACAATTAATTAATTAATACTCTTTATTTTACAACATTAAACCCTTATTTATAATTTCTAAAATATAATTTATTCAATCGAATGAAATTTGAATGATTACATTATACATTATTTTATCAATCTAATAAACTTAAATAATGTAACAAAAGTTACTTTAACTATCAAAATTTAAACATTTTAATAAGTTTAATTAATTAACCGTTTTCTTTTATAATAATGATTTTTTTTTAAATTTAAGCATTTTAATAAGTTTAATTAATTAACCGTTTTCTTTTATAATAATGAATTTTTAAACCATTATAAAACATAGTTATTAATATATACATATTTACAAAATATAATAAATTTTGTTTAACAATTTAAATATCTACCATACTAAACCTTAATGATATTTTTATAATAATGAATTTTTAAACCATTATAAAACATAGTTATTAATATATACATATTTAGAAAATATAATAATTTTTGTTTAACCATTTAAATATCTACCATACTAAACCTTAATGATAAAGAGAATTTTTAATGATAAAGAGAATTTTTAAATAATAATAAATTGTAGAATTTAAATATTTAACAAATTTCTAAACATTTATGATCAAGAATTTTTAAATAATAATTATTATTTACATAATCCCTAAATTGTAGAATTTAGGGATTTAACAAATTTTTAAAATGTGTCCAAAAATATATAAAAAAATTAAGATAAAATAAATTTAAGTTTAATTTTTTAAAGAAAAAATAAATAATAATAATAATATATTGTAATTATAATAAATAAACTCATTAAAAAAAGTTAAGATAAAAAAAAAATTAAAAAAAATATTTTAAGTAATTATGATCTCAATATGCGCTAAAATCCTGCATTAAAATAAATTAACGCTAAAATTCATAATTTAAAAAAATAATGCTCATAAAAACATGATATATAGTCTAAAGTCTGTGTGTATCAAAATGTAAAAAGTTAGTAAATGAGAGATTAAATTAAATGAATGCTCTCTCATATATATATCTTTTCCGAACACTTTTTTCGTGGAGAGTGTTAAGAGAGTGTTAAGAGCTGGATCTCCAATTAAGCCCATAATGACTTCTATTCTCTATTCCGGCAAAACTAATTTTATGGAGAGTGTTAAGAGAGTGTTAAGAGCTGGAGCTCAAATTAAGCCCATAATGACTTCTATTCTCTGTTCCGGCAAAACTAATTTTATGTGAACCATATTGAAATAGAGCAAATGAATGAATGAATGTGGTTATAATCTTTTAAAAGAATATAGGGGTCTGTAAATGGGCTGATGAAACGGCCACGCGCACTGTCCAGGGCATTGACTTGCAGAGGTCCCGAGCCACGCGTATGGCAGAAGATGTTCATGCTTATCCATCTTTCTGCTTTTTGTTGATTGCTGAAGCTATAATAAATTAAGACTGCCATGGAATCAGCAGGAACTCATGCAGAAACCCTCCACGGTGACATCCTCGAACGTAAGCACTAAGTAGACAGCATTGGCATTTCCAGCATTATTCTTCGGCAGAGTTCCCGACTTAACGGCAGCTTCAACCAGAGCAACAATGTCAGTTCTCTTGAGTGACTTGCCGAGGGAACAATCTTGGTCCACCTTCTACATTCCAAGCATGACAACACTGTTACGGACCTCCTTGTTAGAAGCGGTGTCCTCGTACTTCTCTGTGGTCTTCCACCAGGTGGACGCAGAGGGTTGCTTTGCTTTGATCCCCTCTAACGTCTTTGCCCCAAGAGATTGCAGAAAATCCCCCACAATGGAGCGTTGTACAGGGGTGAAATTGCCATACCAAATCAAATGGACAGGGATTATCCCGCTTGTAGAGAGCAAAGGACCATCATGGTAAGTCAAAACAACAGAAGGCTCTTCCACTAGAGCAGCAAGTTTCCTACACTGTCCAGCAGAAGCAGCCGAGGATGAACATAAAATTGCTATACACACCACCATATGTAGCATCGCATTCAATCGAGGCCAAGAAATATAAGCAGCCATTTAAAGACAAGCTAAGCTAATAAGGATTCAAATTCTCTTATAACACTTAACAAAGGCTTGGAAACTCATTACACCGCACTCGGAAGGAAAGTTGTGAAAGAAAGAGGTAATGAATGAGGAACTGAAAGCAGGGAAGATATAAGTAGGGCAAGTTTTGTTGAAGTGAGGAGGCGGTTACCCATAGTTGAAAGCGATTGACAGAGGGGCGCCCTGCTGGAATGCTTTATTATTTAGCGTGGTGCCTCGTAAATTCGTTGCCAACGTCCCATTCCATTCACGCTCCACAACTGGAGACAGCTGAGGCCAAGTGAGACGTGTCAAAAGATTGGGTCCCACTAAGATCTACACCCTCCATTGCATGAGAGCCATGCGCCTCACCTTGGGGGGCTCGCCATTGCATGAGGGCAACGCATCTGGCCTTTGGCAACCCATACCAGAAGCACCAAATATTTGCATCATCAGTTGACCGCAACCTAACCCTAAGATCTACACCCTCCATTGCATGAGAGCCATGCGCCTCACCTAGGGCGGCTCGCCATTGCATGAGGGCAACGCGTCTGGCCTTTGGCAACCCATACCAGAAGCACCAAGTATTTGCATCATCAGTTGAAAGAGCAACAATACCAGAAGCCCCAAGCATTTGCATCATCATTTGAAAGAGCAGCACTACGACAAGCAGTACCAGGATGATCATTCCCTGCATACTCAGCAAAGGCAGAACAAGCAGCACTAGTTGAATCGGTCTCCAGTACAAAGAGCAGTTACAGCATTACCCATAGTAAAGTAAGTAGCGAAGACAGAGATAGATTTAATCGTAGGCATATGTAGTGATCAAATTGCGTATATAGAAATAGGCATGGCACGCAAAAAAAACATAAGCAAACAGGATGTTTCTTCAATTGCTACACAATTCATTCACACATACGCAGGATAAAGTGGTAGATACTTCCACAGTAGAAAGTAAAATGTAAAGGGGTAAACCCTACCCCATTTCGTCTAACATTTTTTTTACGGACTCAGAAGCTGAGTGCTATGCAATGTCAGTGTGGCTCTGCTGCTACGCCACCGAAGTGCCACTTTACGAGGTTACTCAGAAGAATCGCCCTCCTGGTTAAGGTTTGCAATACTTTCCTTTCGTTTTTGTTTCAGGTTCATTTTTGCAAATATACATCTATGTTGGACTGATTTGCACATAACTTCCCTCTGGTCAGCTTTCCTTTCCCCTCCAGCACGACTAGGGTAGTAAAATGGCCGGGTACGTGGTGTATATGGCGTTGTAGATGTGGCTGAAGGTCAGGGATCAATGCCAGCTGCAAAACCCAACACTCTCAGAGCTACGCTCTACTGCCATAATCCACCCCATAGGCTGAAGAGCTATTAATGTATGGGGTTGCAAAAATTGATGTAGGGGTTGTAGGCTATCACTATCTATTGAGAGATTTGGGGATCGCTGGATCCATTCATCATTAGGAATTTAAAACGGATGAAAAAGAAAGCTTTCAAGGTTGTGTATATACACGACGTTCTTTTAATTTATAAACTATCCCAGGGGTGCAATGAAAGAACGCTTTCAAGGTTGTGTATATAGTTTTGTTTCTCTGAAGTTATACCTCAGTTTCATCACACAGTTAAGATACAAGAATATGACAAGTTTTAGATCATGCACACAAATTCAATGAAGGCATGTTGATATGATTTTTCATGTGAAACCGGGCTTTGGCAGGTCTCTAAGGAGGAGATCAGAGAGTTGCTCAGCGGGCAAAATTCAGGACCCATAGTTCATGTGACTGAGAAACGCAGAATCAGCTGGGGCATGGACATGAGAAGGAGCCATATGCTGCAAACAAAGAATATCCTACAGGGAACCTTGGGCTGGAACAATAAACACAGACGGGAGTCCTTACATAAAAACAGAACAGAACCAATTACCTACGAACAATATAATAAGGTAATGTACTCTGTAACAATTTCCTGTCCGCCATTGATATCTATTTGTATAGCCTGTACTCGCCCCATCCGCATGGATTCTTCAACTTCCTGTATTGTAATTGTTGTCGGTGCAGGCATTTCAGGTAACAAAATGAAATTTTGGATTGTAGGAAGCAATGGAAAATGTATTTACTTATTAGTTTGAGCCTGGAATTGGATCGTTTCTTTAATGTATCTTTTATGTTTGCTTATTCTTGTCATGTATAACTTGGGCTATAGGGATTATGGTTGCTAAGATTTTGGCTGACAGTGGAGTTGGAGACTTTTTCATTCTAGAGGTAGATCGAACCGGTGGGAGGCTCATGAAGCATGAATTTGGTAGCAGGGGTTGGGGGTCACAAGATGAATCCCATATGGGAACTTGCCAACAAACACGGCTTCCGCACCTGCTATTCTGATTATAGCAATGTTGCATTCAACATTTATGATAGCAGGTATGAATCCAAGCGCACGGATAATTATCAGTATAATTAGTTCATATTAGGTTTGAATCTGATGAACAAACAATAATTTTTTTTGGCTCTATATCACTTCCATCCCCACAATATATTACCAAAATCAATGGTGTAAATTTATATATTTAACAGCGGTACTAGAGTACCTGGATCTGTTGCCGCGGCTTCATATGAGTTCACTGTAGATTCTGCAAGTCGTGCCTGTCACAACTATCACAAGACGGAAAAATCCACAGGAGTAGGGGTTTATTACCTTTCCTCTCGGCTCTCTGCTATTTCTTCACTTCTCTTCTTCTCTCGGCAAACACAATTCTCTTCACCTCTCCGATCTCTGTTATTTCTGCGAGGCAAATTCGGCTCAGTGCGAGGGAATGACGAGGGAATGGATTGATGAATACGCTGGAGCTTCCGGAGTGACGAGGGAATGGATTGATGGTGATGGGCACTGTGCACCTAACCTGGGCACTGTGCACCTAACCTTATCGTTGATCAACAATCCAGATTGCTCCAATCGTCAAATGTTTTTATCCGACGGATGAAGGAAAAAAACGCAATAACTGAGGGGAGTCGACTCCATTTGGTAAACGCCTTACGGCGTAATTATTTTTTCACAAGTATTTCCACAGAGCCGATCTCTTGAACGAGTCGCAATGCTATACACATGAACCAAACATTTAGAATCCATTATTGAAACATCATGATCAACATAAGCATAAACTCAACAAAAATATAAGTTCAATATTGAGTGAGCTTTGTTACCTCATATACAATAAGTGCTTTTGATATATTTTGCATTGAGTGACTAAATAAAGTGGCGTCTTTTGTTTTTGTTTTCTTAGCAATTGTAGATACAACTCTTTATCCATAGGTGTTTTTGTTTTTTTAGCAATTGTAGATACAGCTCAATTTTTACGTCGATAGGCGTATATATGTTAGAATTTTGGGGTGGACTATCATCTATGCTTTTTCATCTACCAATGAGAATGAGACAAGTGTACTATCCAGATTGATTATATGAGTGTCGTCCAAAATTAATAATTAATAATTTCAAAAAAATAAAAAATAATTTAATTAACATGTGATAAGTAGAGTTAATGATAGTTGTAAAAATTAAAATTAATCTTCAACTATTTGATTATTAGATACAAGTGCTAGCTTAACTCCATCAATTATTAGATACAACTATTAGCTTAACATAAATGTGTCTAGAACTATTAGCTTAACTATTATATGCAACTATTATGTTAACTCCAATGATTCTACAACTATTAGCTTAACTACAACTCTAATTACTAACAGCTTAGTCCAAGTGCATTTAGCATCTAGGAGTCTAGCTAATGTGCAGGCATGTAAGAGTCGAATTCCAAATAAAATAGTTCGAACTCTTAATAAATTCCTCTGAACTCGTGTGATAACTGCAGTTAGTGGCATGGCATTGTGCAACTCATGTGACACTCAAACTCCACCTACCAGTTGGGATTCCACTTAATGTGCATAAGGCTTAGTCGAACTCCATTTGGAAGCTAGAAGTCACGATAACTCGTAGCTCTTTTATTAACTACAATAGATTTATATTAGCTTAACTTATAGATACAACTATTAGCTTAACTCCAATGATTCTATAACTATTAGCTTAACTTCAACTCTAATTACTTACGGCCTAGTCCAACTACATTTGGAATCTAGGAGTCTGGCTAATGTGCAATCATGTAAGAGTCAAACTCCTAATAAAATAGTTCAAACTCCTAATAAATTCCTCTGAACTCATGTGATAACTACACTTAGTAGCATGGTATTATGCAACTCATGTGACACTCGAACTCCACCTACCGACTGGGAGCTTACTTAATGTGCATAAGGCTTAGTTAGGATAACTCAGAGCTCTTTTATTAACCACAATAGATTTATATCAACTTTTAAATTAACTATTATTCGATCAAACTCCTTATAAACAATTATAAAAATTAAAAAATAGCTCAAGTGATAACTGAACTTAATGGCATGGTAATGTGTAGTCCATGTGACAGTTGAACTCCATCTAGCAGCTCGAAGTCGAGTTAATTAGTCAAACTACATTTTACAGTTGGGAGTTGAAGTAAAGTGCACTTCGTGTGATGGTATAATTCCTAATAAAATCCTTTGAAATCCTAATAAATTCCTCTTAACTCAAGTGATAACTACATTTAGTGGCATGGTCATGTGCAACTGATGTGACACTCAAACTCCACCTACCAATTGGGAGTCCATTTAATGTGCATAAGGCTTATCCCAACTCCATTTGGAAGCTAGAAGTCACGATAACTCGAAGCTCTTTTATTAACTACAATAGATTTATATTAACTTTTAAATTAACTATTAGATACAAGTAATTGACACATTCTTTAGGGAAAAAAATTATAACTATTAGGTTAAGTCCAATGATGATACAACTTTAACTTAACTTCAACTCCAATCACAAATTTTAATTGAACTGTAATGGTTGATATATTAACTTTTAAATTAACTATTAGATACAATTATTAGTTTAAATCCAATGATTCTACAACTATTAGCTTAACTTTGACTCTAATCAAAATTTTATTGGATAACTATTAGATTAACTATTAGGTTAACTCCAATCATGATACAACTATTAAATTAACTTCAGTGGTGATATATTCCTCTCGGTGTATTCCAAACATATTAATCTTATTAATATGGTTGTTGTTAGTTTATTTTATTATTTATGATTATTTTATGTCTAATTTGTTTATTATATCGATAGGTGTATATATCTTAGAATTTTTGGTGGACTACCATCTATGCTTTTTCATCGATGACGAGAATGAGACAAATTTACTATCCATATTAATTGTATGGGCATCGTCCAAAATTAAATGAGAATAAGACAAGTGTATTGTCAAGATTGAGTTTACGGGCCTTGTCCAAAATTAATAATTAATCATTTCAAAAAAAATATAAAAACAACTTAATTAACATGTGATAAGTATACTGAGTGATAGTTGTAAAATATAAAATCAATCTTCAACTATTCAATTATTAGATACAACTACGAGCTTAACTCCAATGATTCTAGAAATATTAGCTTAACATCAACTCTAATCACAGTTATATCATTGGATACCTATTAAGTTAACTATTAGATACAACTATTAGCTTAACTCCAATTATTTAACAACTATTAGCTTAACTTCAACTCTAATCACAGTTATATTGGATAGTTCTATCAACTACAACAATTAGCTTAACTCCAATGATTTTACAACTATTAGTTTTGACTTAAGGTCTAACGACTATTATATTAGATAACTAAATTAGATAACTATTAGGTTAACTCCAATTGTGATACACCTATTAAATTAAATTTAGATGAAAGTGGTAATAAAAATTATTAGATGAACTTGTATTGTACTCCAATGACTCCATTTCTAAGCTTGATAAGTACACCTTCTTTGAACCATGCACCCCAATAAACTTTCCATTTAGCAGCTTAGAATCATAAGAACATGAAAACAATCATTGAACACCCATAAACAACATATGAATGATATTAGTCAAAAACATTTTTTAGGAAAAAAAACATTATCAATGTGTCAAATATATTCCTATAAGACTTTTCTAAACATATTAATCTTATTAATATGTTTGTTACTAGTTAGTTATAAGATAAAAATAAAAATTTATTTAAGACTAGATTGGAATGTTCAAATATGGTTAATTCTCTTTTATGTGTGCACTCTAAGAAACATGAAGCTATTTACTGAAACGTATTTTTGACCTTTAGTGTATCTTCGAAAGTGTTAGTTAATTTTTGTGAACAGTTTGATATGTGCATAGCAAGCCTAACTTTGAAACGAAACCTTAGTAGAACAATGACATATGGGTTTTATGAAAAAAGTGCAAGCCTCTTGAGTCCAATCTTAATTTTTTCACTTTTTTTTTTGGTTTTGAAACATTTTTTTTTGAAAATTAAATACAACTTTAAAATAGGATTTCACTACTTATCCGACCATTTGCACCGATCGGACGACCTGGCTCGCATGAGCGGTCACATCCGACATTGTCAGTCGTCCAATCGATGCAAATGGTCACGTAAGTAGGTTACTACCTTTAAAATATAATTTAGTGACAAAATATAGAATCTTAAATTTACAACTTAACATTTAAGAAATTTTCGACATTATTAAAAATTGAATATTGTTTAATAAGTTATGGATTCAACATATTTTAATATTCTTACTATAATTTTTAAAAATTTCTTATAAATTTAATATAAGATTATATTTTTTTTATAATAAATTTTGAACATTATTAAAAATTAAATATTATTCAATAAATAATGAATTCATTATATTTTAAATTTCTTATTATAAGTTTTTAATTTTTGTTATTTATAAAAAAGTTAACATAACATTGTTTTTTTTAATGCTGCAAATTCTATTAAATAGAGATAAAAAGTTATATGTCCATGATGATTTTGGGGTGGTTTTAGATAGTGAAACCACGAGTCTAACGAGTCAAAACTACATCCCTGTCTGGTATGATCATAACAAAAATTCCTCCTGTACCTCACAGTTCTATTGTTTTTCATATAGTATTTAACATAAAATTAAAAAACAGACTGTAAGAGAAAGACTTGAAATGACAATCCAAGCATGAAAGAGGCAAAGCCTTCAAAGGAGACATAACCACAAATTACAAAGGGGGAACCTCCTCTAGAATGGGGCAACCCCATCCCCCATCATTAGAGTTAGTAGCAAGATTTTTTATCGGAAGGGGCGAAGACTTGACCCTCAGTTCCTCAATATCGTGAACACGCTTAAGCAAAGGTTCGATGGTAGTGAGGATGGGAAAAAGAATGCAATTTCCTCCTAGATCTGAGCAAATCCGATGGAATCGACTTTTCACCTGTTGCGTTGTCACATACCACTTCCGTATTGCTAGCTCATCTTTGAAAATTGGCTAGGAGCCTCTATGCAAAGGTGGCATCCAGGCAATTGAGTTGGTTGTCCAGGTCTATGAGATTTCCAAGAGCACTGTGTTGTGTGACGAGCTCTAGTTGCCCAACATATCCTCCATCAGAGTGCCCATCATATGTTTTACGATCCACTAGTGGTTGATTTTCCTGCCACCCCTACAAGTGGCAAGATGTTTGTTCACTAGACGAGCCTCCCATACATCGATTAAGGCACGTACATGCATGGAGATTCCGACTTCATATCATTTTTCGACCGTCAAGATTAAGCCATGCTAATTTTTTCCTTGGCCACTATTGCCTCCCCTCAGGATTTCTATTTGCCTCGACATGGTAGACACTAGAGGAGGATTATGCAATCGTGGCTAGCAGTACAACTACAAGACCGAAAGCAAACTAAAACCTTTGTGCTGCAGGGAGAACGAGCGGAGCGGAGCCGAGGAGAAAGACTATAGACAAATACCACCAAGCACGACAAAGAGCCACCAAATTCTCCCTCCCATGTCCATCTCTCGCCACCTTAACCAATTCTATTGTACAATCCCAATGCCCACACTATCGAAATCAACTGCCATCAAAATCAGAATTAATGGTGATGGAACAAGATTGACTCTCATCTCGCTCTCGAAGGGACGTCCTCACCCACCTGAGATGAAGTGCTTGGGGACAGGGGAAGAGAGTTAATAGCCGTGACATGCGTGGTGCCACGAAACCAGATCCCAAATTAAGGCTTTATGCGTTATCAATCAGACAAACTAACACCCACATCCCAGTAGTTAACACAACATTGCTATTTTCTATAAATATAAAAAGTAAATAAATAAAACAAGATAATATTTATAAATTATCCCATATTATTAAAGGCTTTCATGTAGCTCTGGGATTTTAGGCCAAAAGGACTTAGTACATATATGCATATATTTCCTTTGATTTACTCAATATAATGAGTTTACACCAAGGATATAATTTCATATATGTCGTTGTCTTTTAAGGGCATGATAAAAAGAAAGATAATATATAGCACACAATTAATCCACCGTGACATCCAAAAACGGTACACCAAGTTAGATGGGTTACCATTAACGTTAGTGTGATTTTCCTCCAAGTATTGACTAAGAATCAAATTTGCAAGTGCATGACCTAGCACAACATGTTTAGATATTTTCAATGTTGAGAAATGCTCTCAATGTCAATTGGCATGGGAATACCAATTTTAGAAGTATCAATGGGCATGCTGTCAATGTCAATTGGCATGGGAATCCCAATTCTTTTGTTGTTGTGCTTTCATTTTTGTGAGATGTTACAATTTCATGGAAAGATCAAACCAAATTTTTTAATTGATTTATATCAAGTAGCTACTTTATTTATAGTTAAAAAACAACCTTTAAGAAGATCTCCACTTCATGGCTCTGGTTTGATTTCGTTTTTTGTTATTAATATGGTAAAGTAACAAATATTTTATTTTATTTTTTAACCATGGGAACAACAATCTCTCAAGAGTATATTTAACAGCTTTCTGCAAGCCAGATATACCAATAACTTGTGACTCAGCAGGGGTTGAGACATCCCGAAGCCCATTGGGGTGAGCCTCTATCCCACGGGTCCCCTACCCTTCTAGCCTTGTCACAACAGGCCAATGAGCATCCCTACCCCGCTGATTTTGAACATGTGACCTCCAAAGAGATAACACATGTTCTTAACCATTAAGCCCTACTAAGAACAAAAACCATTTTTAAAAATACCTTTAAAATACGTTTATTTGAAGGCGACAACATAGACAGACGTTGGCACACACCTCATAAATCCTTTATTTGATGTCACTAAAGCTCATTGATATTATTATTTAGTTAAAGCTCGACACAATTATTAAGTTTATATTAGTATTGATTATGTTTTTTCAAAAGCCCTATTAACTTTTATGTTATTTGTAAGGTAAAGTAATAAATATTAACCTCATGACACTTATTTGAATAACAAAGACCTTTTTTAAAAATACCTTTATTTTAAAGCTAAACCACATAGATATGACGTTGGCACACACCTCATAAATCCTTTAATTCATGTCAGCTTATTTATATTATTATTTTGTTAAATCTTCTCGGACTCTGATTATTATTAAGTTTATATTATTTTTCTTGAAGATTTTTTTATACGGGACTGATCGTTCAGCTGACTGCAGGACAAGAATACGATTCTAAATTGAAATTCGGAGGAAAGAGACATAGTTAGCTTACGCGAAAAAACATAACTCTATCTTAACGTACCCTTTCCTTGATTAAAAAAAGGCATCAATTAGATTAGATTAATTAATTTCAATTAGATTAATTAATTTCAAGAACGACCAAATTGTTAAATTAATTAACGGACGCGTAAAAATATCAACCCAATCTTAACGTACGCGCATTATTTGATGAAGAAAAGATCCACTATGAAATTACCGGGAAACTTCGTTCTAGACCTAATCCTATGGATGCAACTTTCTTTCTATTTTCTAAACTGTCTCGGTTTTCCTGACTGGGGGTATAGGTTGCCTGTATAATGATAGAAGGGATAGGATCCAATTTTGTGGGTTCGCCTTTGCTTGAACCCAGACTGGCTGGTGTCATCTTAGAATCTGCGCAGAACCTTCCTCCCTCCAGTATTACGCTGCCATCGGCGATACAGCATAGATAATCCATGGCAGGTGAAATTAAAGAGAAAATATCGTATCTTGAGCAGTAGGTTGTGAGAGCCGACGGTTAAGCTTTCTGAATAACGGCGATTATTATATATATATTGTAAGTTTGCAGTTTCTCCATATACTTTGCAGTTTCTCCATAATCTAGGGCAATTTCATTACTGATAGAGTGAATGAATTGAATCACATGGAAGATCAACGAGGATTTTCTCTGTTTATGTAAATTATATATCTACAACTACGTTGCTAGATGTTTGATTTTGGGTGAATTTAGTTATTCTGTCTTATGGCTCTCCTAACCCTAATGTCGGCAGAACTATCGCCTGTATTTCTGATTGCTTACATAAAAATATAGATATTGTTGGTTGGATGGAAAATATGTCCTCATTAATCTCCTAATATTACATATACTTTGATATGGAGATTCAATATTACTGTTTTCTTTGATATGGAGTTTAAATATTACTGTTTGCCATTATCGTTTTTTTGCAAGATTTAGTTATGAATCTTTATTCAAATATAAAATGGATGTGTGCAAAATTCCTTTCCCTTGACATATAAATAACAAGTTAGAGAGCAAGTGACGTCTGTTTCAAATTTTAATGCAAGGATTTTCAGATGTAACATATTTTTCTGAGAAATACATTTATTTAAAAGTGTCAAAAAACCATATGTATATATATAGCAATTTAATTTAATTTATGGTAGTTGACCATAAATCAGTTGTTATGTGTTGTTTTTTAAATTAGATATTGGGTTGTATGCTATGTGTTGTTCTTTTTAATTAAATGGGTTGAATGCTATGAACTGTTTGTTATTTATACATTTATCAAGAGGTATTTTTGCATTAACTTCACTTATTCATGCAACATTAATTACAAGTTTTTTTTTTTCAAAAATTATTTATTTCAACTTTATAACAACTACCATACATTTTATTTAGACATTACTTTTATCCTTTTTCATGCAATTTCAAAAAAAATCTTAACCACCTTAAATTCTAAAATATTATTAAAATTAAAATTTAACTGCAACCAACTTATTATATCCAACCAATTGGATTTTCTTAGTAAAATTGTAGGGTTTCAGAGCCACGTTACCTGCCTCACAAGTTATGGATATGTTATTTTGACTTAATCAATTGACGTATTAATTTAAACCTTCTTATGTGATTATAGATTATAATCCCTTCCCAGAATTTCAATCGCGGGTGGAAGTGAATACTAATTTTTCTCATCAGTATTTATGGATAGTTTGTATCTCATGATATCTCAAATGGTTCATTATCAGGAAGTTCGGGCATGGATAATGTTCTAAATTCTCCATCTTTACATAACTCGACCAGCACAGGGGATTACAAGTTATGCAGCTACAGTCTGCTTGGTTCAAATTTTAATTTTATCCATTTAAAATTTGAAGCTGAGAATACAATGCATTGGGCATAGTCAGGTACTTTCTAGTATGATCAATCAAATGTTAAAACTTGAATAATCAAACTTGGCCTATTTTCAATACACGTTAAACATATTTAACTAAGAGATGAATCCAAGTTACTAAAATATTTAATAAACTGCACTTTTTAAACATATTCTTGATGACTGTCATTACTTGGTTGGTGCATTTAATTGGAGATTGTTTGCAGTAAATAATTACATCTATCATTTTTTTTTCAGTTTCACTCCATGCTTACTGAAACAATGCAAAAGCAAAGTCCCTCAAGGGATCAGGTATTATGATGACAAGGATAAGAGACAACTAAAATGCCTAGCTTTTTCTGCTAATTTTTAATAAAAATCAGTTAAAACTGTTCCAAAAAATTGTTGTTTCAACAATTTTGTAATTTCAACTGGTCAGTTCTAAGCTAAATCCCCAAATTACTCATTACTGAAATTACTATTTAAGAACCCAAAATTGCAATATCAGCAAGATTTCCATATTATGATCTCAAGACATCAAGTCAAATGGTCTTAAAAACAGGCATAATTTCCCAAGACATCAAGTCAAATGGTCTTAAAAACAGGCTTAATTTCCCCAGCAGGGATTGGTCTTCAAAGGCAGGCTTAGTTTTCCAAGCACGGATTTAAAAAAATAATCCAAAAAATTAATACTAGTCACTAAGCATTGTTTCAGCCAAAGAGAAGCCTAGTTAGTAATACATATGGGCAATCCTTATCCTGATTGCAGATTCCATAGAGGACTTACCTCTAACTGAGAAAAATAGTAAACACAAATTAAATAAAGCCATTAAACCAGTTTGAAAATGCAGATTTCAGTCTTGGCGAGAGGCCTAGCTAACGTTATTATTTCTTATGTTGATTGTTCAACGCCTACAGTCTTTTCAAGCCATGAAAAACTGAGTTGAATGTTTTTTTTGTGTTTTTTAAATGAACTCAAATAATTGAAATTATAATTCAACCAATGAAAACTGGGTTGAATGATTTCTCCTCCACCAGATTATGGTGGATACATGAGTATTTGAATGTTCCATATCAAGGGCAGGGATTACATGGACCATAAGTGTGGTAGTTAGGTGGTAGTTAGGGTTAAGTGTGATCAGAGGGATTGTAAATTTTAGGTGACGTGATTTTCACGGTTGAGTTGAGCATCCCGATTCGGTATCCTTTTATGGGTGCCAGATTACTGAATATAGCACCTTGTTGGCTGTTCCAGTGCTTTTAAAAATTCTTATAAAGTGGGAAATAAGGTGTTAGACTCGGTATTCAATTACTTCGTAAGAGAATTGTGATGTTATGTTATTAATCTTGAATTGAAGGTCTTTAGTTTCTCTAAATAAATACTTCTTAATGATTTATTTTAACTTTGATTAGCTCATTTTCGTCATTTCAGAGAATAGAAGGAAATTTTGGCTCAGATAAAGCTGGCATTCGATTCACAGCAATGGCACTGAATCAAAATCTTAAATGAGAAGATGTATCGTTTGCATTATATGCACATACTAACATTATTGTTGACAATAAAATGCAATGCATGAAGACTGAATGATGGGGTAGTCCAAAAGATCCCAAGCGCTTCTCAAACTACATAGGTTGATTTTTTTGGAACTACCATCAGTGTTCCTGCGAGGATACAAATGGATTTGGGCATAAATTTTATGCAGCACAAATTACCTGTTTTGCATTGGTATTTTTGGAGAACCAGCCTTGTACTCTTTCAAGACCACTCCTCAAGGCTGGATGTTTAAAATTAGTACACCCCTTCACTCACTGGTAGAGTGGGGAAAATAAACTAACCTTTCGGCCAAAGCTCTACCACAGTTTTAATCGCGGGAGCCTTCAAACAGGTTTATATAAATCAGTGGATATAGATCAACCCGCTTTCAAATTGAGTGTACAAAGTCTGGATGCTGATCCCAAAAATTAGGTTGGCTAAAGCATTCAGAATCTGGGGTTGCTTGACATAAAATATGAGTCATTCCCAATTTGAGTTTACAGTTATTATCCATTTCCATGTAAATGTATGAGAAATTCTAATTCCAACGCAAAGAAAAGCATAGCTAATAGATGAAATGACAAAATAGATTTATAGTGCACCGCTTTATGCACAAAGTGCCATTTGAAGTGGCAATTCCATTTATAATAGGCTTAAAAAATTTGGGAAATGTACCAAGTTTGCAAGTTTTTTTTAATCATTGGAACCTGGGAAACCCTATGCTCCAGAAATTGCACGGTTCTCTTTAACGTTCTCACTACCAGGGTTCTCAGCATTCTCACTTTTCTTTTCTTTTCTTTTTGATTGTAAAACCATAGCTTAATTAGGAGTCAGGATGAAATGGATAGATCTAGATTTAAACTTATCTACCAAAACAAAAGTCCAAGAATGCATTTATGAAGCGACTGAATGCCCTTCCTTAAAAAATTTAGTGGAATAGGGCTTGCGTGGCTAATAAGATGCATAGGAGAAGCATGCCTTTATAAAAAGGTTCAGTTGTTCATTGTTTCACATACCCCTGCTCTTCCAACCCCACCCAAACCCGCTTCAATTGGAGTAGTGGTTGAAATATTGATTATTGGCTGGGTCGTACAAAGCAAAATACAAACCCCTACTAATCATTCCAGGGGTGTTGGAACTTGGAGAGGGAGGGCTACCCATGTAATCATTGAACCCCGGTAAAGCAAACCTGCAGAGTTTCGAGAGTTGCTAACTGAAGGTAGGTATCACTGACCTGACATTACAGTTGCAAGAGTTTGGAGAGTTGTTAATTGAAGGTCGCTACCGGGCAGTGCTGGAATTTGGTTTTTATTCTACCCTAGCATTTGGTTTTTATTTTACCTGTCAATTTTTTTAAAAGTTTTGACATTTTATATTGTTCATATGAAAAGTTTTGTTTAAAATTTTATTCTTTAAAGAGTGAAGGTTTGTTAAAATTTTTACCTTTTATTGTTGAAAGTTTGCTAAAAAATTTACAATTTAATAATTCATTTTTCTTAGTATTTTTTCAAAATAATAATTTTTTTCCACATTTTTATATTAAAATAAAAACTAACCATTATTAATATTTATCATAATACATAAAGAAGCTCAAATGCAAAGGGATTCCAAAAGTTTAAACTTGAAAATTTGTTTTATTTGTTTTTTAATTTTATGAGGTTTTTCCTTCCATATTGGTGGCTGGTGGGTATAGTTATGGTTGTTCACTGACAACACTCTCTATTAAAATGAACAAAATATATGACAAACTATTGCTTTATATACATAATACAAGCTCACACAAACTATTGCCTATCACTCAGACAAACTATTGCTTTATATATATATATATATAATACAAGCTTGTCTTATTGTATGAGAATCTGAGATCATTTAGCTAGTAAATATCAACATGGTTAAGTTAATTAGGTTTCCATCGATGATAACTATGTGATCTTTATTCCTTTTAATATCACTAATTTTAGAAGAGTCGTATTTTCCAGAGTAACTGAACTCTATAACCTCGTCATTATAACAACAACAAACTTCCAAATTCTGTACAATATCATGTTTAAAACCCCAACAAAGATATATTCCACACTAACAACATCTCTAGAAAAACTCTTTTACAGAGTGAAACTTCAGAATCCCATTACACCCATGCTTCAAAGATGAACCCCAATTTACATTGATAGCTACAAGATGAACTACTGATTTGTCCATATTACTTTGAAACTAGGAGCATCTAGTAGTATGGACTCTCAGTGTGTTGTTTAAATATATACATTACAGAAAATATAGATAGATTTATAGTAGATTTTAAACAAATCAATAGATTTTTAAATAAATCTTTAAATCTAAATCAAAAAATTCTACAAGCAATATCTTTGAATCTTGATGATGCTTTCCAAGAGTGTGTGTCTAGAGTCTACTCTCCAACTCCAAGGGATTTTAGGCTCCACCTCGAGCCTTCCAAGTTCCACTTCCAACTTTCAACTTCCAACTTTCAAATCGTTTAGTTGACTATTGAGCACTGAAATTTGTACTATGTAGATGCTAATTACAATAGTAAAAAAACAAAAGAAATAACAGAAAATTATTGTTAAATGAAAGTTTTTTTGCTTTCACAAAAAATCAAGAAAACTTACAAAATAGAAAATCATGGATGATGAAAATAATACTAACCTAATATTTTTCTTTCTAGTGAAACTTGAAAGTATGGTTGGAATTTGGAAAGTATAACTTTATATAATAATAAGATAAAAATTATTGATATTACTAATTTACTTGTAGTAATTTATAATGAAGTTTTAGTAATTTTGTTTCTCTTTAAAAATTTGAAAATTTTATTGCCCTTCAAAAATAAGTTTAAATGATAAATTTACCCTAGAGAAAAAACGGTCTACTAAAATTTTTAACAGTATTTGAGGGTCAAAATGTCCCATAAAATGCCCCATAAAAAACGATCTACTAAAATTTTTAACAGTATTTGAGGGTCAAAATGCCCCATAAAAACGGTCTACTAAATTTTTTAATAGTATCAAAATGCCCAATAAGGATGATTTTTCTCATCAAATTCCAACCATTATCAATATAAGTGGTAATTAACTAACACTGAACATTAATTGAAATCCTAACAACTCTATAGTCATAATAACTCAAACTTGTCAATCAAGATTAGTTTAGTACTCGTAGTCCAAAGTATTAATATATATATAATTTGTGTACGGGTAGGTTTTGTGTAACAGTCAAATTGACTACTCTCGATAGTAAGTGAACTTCACCCTCTACGTGGTTATTCTACATCCAAGTGTTTTGAATTCACAAAGGGTTGTACATCAATGCACTTGCTTCGTAGAGTCTCCAGCGGGTATGCCCATTAATATAACATTTTTATGCACATCACGAGTTGGTATGCCTATTAATATGACATTTTTATGCACATCACTATTGCTCATCTCCATGGAGAGTATGGGTCCATGTAAAATGGGGTTAACTTCGAAGCATATGAGTTAATTCAAATTCAATATAATATACAGAAATAGACTTTTTCTTTATATTATTTTTAGATAGATATGTATTAATATATAAATATAAACAATATATTGAATAAAATATAAAATATCAACTATAAAACTTAAAAAAAATGAAAATTTTATTTTAAACTTATTATTTAGACCTATAATTACTAATTAAAAAAACAAAAATATAATGCATGTAGTTTGATAGGAAAACCCCTTAATTATTGATAATTATTAATTATTTTAATAAATATATAAATATGTATTTACCATTTATATTTGAAATGAATTAAGAAATACTTTATTTTATAGTAATTAAACAATTAAAACTAGAATTTTAGAAATTTATTTTAAAAATCTAGTTATCTATGACTAAGAACGTTAATCTATCTTATTGATATTTAATAAATAAATTCCAAATTATTTAGAATTTCCATATAGGAAAGACCAATACAACCTAATTACGTTTCAATGGAGCCAACCCTCTATACAATGGGGGTGTAAGCCTTAAATAGTTACTCTTTCTCGCCGTTGTCACTGTCTCTCCACTCCAACAAACGGTTCATCCGTGGTTTCTTCATCAAGAAGACTCGTCGAAGTGTACTCCTCGTCCTCTCCATTCTATGTCAGAATGACCCGATTTGTGAGTTGTCAGTTTGTGTATGTTGCTTGTGTTTCAAATTCAAATTTAAAATTTGAACGCATTCCATGTGATCTTGTTTCAAGAAGCCCTTCCCCGCCCTCCCTTGCATTTTTGTGTGTGCAACAAATTGTTCGATTACTGTGACTTTCTAGTTTCCACAGGACACACCTACTAGGCGCCAACAATGTCTAACCCGTTGTAGAGCCCTTGCGTAGTACCAGAATCAGAAGGGATTAGATCCGAAAGAACATAGTCAGTTTGAAGGAAACGAAATGAGGTAGGTGTACTTTATTTTTATTTGATAGATTCGTTATTACTTTTGATTTGGATGTGATTTTGAGATGATCAAGAGCTAGCTAGAGACTCTAACCTAATTTAAAATATAATGGATTTGTTTTCTTGTACAAGCCCAAGCCATAATACTAATCACTAGTAGTTGGAATGTATTGAGTTATCCACATACTACGGTACATAACAATTTTGTACATCGCACAGTGAGAAGAAAATATAATTTCCTGTAGTAAAGTTATGGTATGGATCAGGCATCGACTACCAACTTGGATGTCCCAAGGTGCATACAGGTATGTGTATGGACTGCACTTTTCCTCATGGTGGTAGAAATTATTCTTCTTCCTCAGTGGAACCTTTACTTAATTGAAATTATTTCTCCCCAATATGTCGAGCCATTGCTGGAACCTTTCCTCCCTGTAATTAATTGGGAATGGGTTAAGAAGATTCATAGAAAAATCCGATCCAAAATATCAATACCCATTGCTCGGATATGTGTGCAATTTGATTCCGTGCACACAAAGAGTTCCTCATGTATTAGTTCATAACGAACTAAGTAAGCCCAAGTCCATAGCACTCCTTCATACCATTTTGTTGAGTCGTAAGTAAATCCAACAACTCTTTTCTCTTTTGAAGCAGAGGTAAGTTAGCAACGACTTTTTAGCTTAAACTTGACTAGGTTATGTGTTAAACATCCATTATAAACCAGTATAAAGCAAGTAGACATAACATAAACATGATGATATAAATTACTGACATAAATATCACCATAAGAAAATAGGTCACCATGTATAAATTTACGAAGGAAATACAGATCAAGAAAAACAAGTATCTTTCGTAATAAGCTTATACAATGGTGAAGATAATTTTAGATGAACCTTAGATATTAATGATTTTATTGAGTGTACAATTTATTTTATTTTATTTTCGGATTTAAGGGACATTAGAAGTGGTATCATAGCTCAGTTTCGAACATTTAGAGACCTTATGGGCTCGCTACTGAACATCCGTTGCAGAAATTTATTTTCAAAACTTTATTTGTGATTTTATAAACTAACCCAATAGTATTGTTATTAATTGTTTGAACTACAGATATAAAGAGAAGTCTAAATAATGGATACAGAGAGAACAACAAATTGAAGACTTTCTCGTTCGCGTAGAGTTCAAAGATGTATTTCTTGAGGAAATACCAGGACTACCACCCAAGTGAGACTTAGAATTTTTTGTAGAATTAACACCAAGATCAGTACCAGCTTCAAAAGCCTCCACACTGCATGAGTGCACCAGAGTTGGTGGAGCTCAAGTTACAGTTATAGGAATTGATAAAGAAGGGTTATATTCGACCTAGTGTGTCCCCTTGGGGAGCACCTATGCTCTTCGTAAATAAAAATGATAGTACAATACGAATGTGCATCGATTACCAACATCTCAATAAGATGACCATAAAAAACCATTATCCACTCCCTAGGATTGATGACTTGTTCGATCAAGTCGAAGGAGAAAAGATCTTTTCGAAGATCAACTTGCGATCCATATACCACTAGGTAAGGATTCGTGATGAATACATACACAAGACCGCTTTTCGAACTCGATATGGCCATTATTAGTTTATCGTAATTCCTTTCAGTCTAACCAACTCACCAACTAACTTTATGTTCATGATGAACAATACTTTTAGTAAATACTTGGATAAGTTTATATTAGTATTTATAGACGATATACTAATTTACTCAAAGAGTAGCAAAGAACATGAAGAACATCTCTAAATAATATTACGAGAATTACACGAACACCAACTTTATGCGAAGTTTAGCAAATGTGATTTTTACAAACCACATATACAATACCCAGGTCACATGATATCAGAAAAATGGATAGTCCTCGACCCAGAAAAGATTAAATCCTTCAATAAATGGCCTACCCCTACTTGTGTCACAGACATTAGGTCATTTCTCGGACTAGCTGGTTACTACCGAAAGTTCATTGGGAACTTTTCAAGGATTGCTTGTCCCATGACCGCCTTATAGAAGAAGGAAAACAAATTCTTGTGGATGACCAAATGCGAAGAAAGCTTCCAAAAGATAAAACAACTTTTTACTACTGTGACTATACTATGAATTGTGGATCCCAATGGGGATTTCATTGTTTGCACGGATGTGAAAAAAGAAGGACTTGGTTGACTCCTCTAACATCCCAAATTTCGACCTTAAATATAATGGGCATGAGTCCCATTGCATATGAGTTACTTTGATGTTTATGTTTGTATATAGGGCATATGCCCCAGTGCACATGAGTTATGTTGATTAGTTAGATATATTGAGTGTAAGCAAATACATATGTTTTATTATATTGTATATGATTGTATATGTTGGCCGTGGACCCTGATGGGATAAGGATTATTGTCGTGGTACGATGTACTGGATATATTATTACGTGATTAGCCTTAATACCTATACTGCAATGATTATTGTGATGAAATGTGTACAAGACTGAATGCATGATTGAGATCTATAATGTGTTGGGCATAAACCCTAAAGCACATGAGTGATGAGATTTTGTGTTGTGCATAAGCTCTCGAGCACATGAGTGATGAAATTTTGTGTTGAGCATAAGCTATGGAACACGAGTTATGATATTTTATTTTGAGCATATGATTATAATATTGGAAGTGTTTGGCATAATCCCTCCAGCATTCCAAATTGATGTTAAGAATAATCTATGGAGCATCAGATCCTTGGTCATTGTATCCCTAGGCGTACTATACAAATACATCCTACATTAGTGTTGAGTGAGAGGCTGTGGAATTGCACTAATCCTATTTTTTAGTGTTGAGCATGGGCTTTGAATAGTGCTAGGAATTATTGAAATTAAGAGTGTTGACTGAGAATGACTCTGAATAGCACTGAAGCTTATCATACTTATTTTGAGTTGATTAAATGAAATTTCAAATCTACTTCTCATTAGGGACTCGAAGAACTCCCACGATACACAAAGTAATCCAACATGCAAGGAGGGTCTAGAGATCCCTAACTTAGTTGACCAACCTTACCTGAGGCCTTGCTAAAAGAAAAAAATGTAAGCGAACAAAAGAATCAAATAATTAAGACTATGTTATATGATGCATAAATAAATATTAAAGGTAATATGTAAAGTTTATATATATTAGGAATAAAATAATAATTGTGTGTGTGTGTGTATATCTATATATATATATATATATATATATATANACTAAAATGATTCAATAAATATTCTACTGTGGAGTTCAATTAGGAACTAGTAAAAAGTTCATACTCTAAACAAAATAACTATTAAATCCACATAAATCAATTAAAGATTATTTTTCAAAAAAATAATGAATTCTTGATCTAACTGTTCAAGTTTAAAACAATTGTCCTTTCCTAAAATATTTTCTATAAAGACCCGAGCCAAGAGAAGGCTTGGAGATATGTTCATTATTCCTAAAAGGTTTTGGAGAGCATTTCCAAAAGCAACCATTCTTATACAGAGATTGATATTCCAAATAAGAGAAACCTCACCTTTAGGAGTTCTAGATCACTTGCATGTTGGATCCAGGTGATCCAGAATAGAACCAGGAATGGTTCTGGGTCATGGTTGAGAGGAACGTAGTAGTTCCAAAGTTATCCGTTTCAAATGAAAGGTCCAAAGTAGCTAAGGTTTTATTAATTCGGTGTGCAAGGTTCTTAGCCATTAACAAGATGAATAGTTGCATCTATGAGGTCTCTCCATTTTCAAGTTATAATAATTTTATTTACAAGTTGTACTTATAGTTATTATGCTCTGGATTAAACATCTGAAATTTTACTTTCCAGTTTGAACACATGCTTAAGGTTGTTTCATTTATTTAATTAGAATCTCAGCCTTAAATTTCTTAGATGGATACCAGGGTTAAATTTATTTTAGAATTATATTTAACTAGCTAGAGAAGTTGATCTCAAAATTTTAGTCTAGATCTAAACCCTAGTTTCTAGAAAGAATTAATAACCACACCTATCTCAAAACCCCTAGGTATATTTTACAAAGAACTTGTATAGGTCTATGACCTTATTAAAATTAAACTAGATATTAAACAAAAGTAGCTAACTAAACCAAAAATAAATAAATAAAACTCTCCTCAAACAATAAAACAAATAATATACAAATTGAATACATATCCATAAACATTAAACTAGGGATCGAATCCCTTTAAATAAACTCAAACACATAACCTAATACGGATCTCGCATATTACATTTGCCAGCAAACTCAACTATATAATACATAAAACTCGTCTACGTATAAAAAATAACAAATTAAGTTAACAAACAAATTTACCATAATTCCTCATGTAAAGGCCGAGAGCATATCCATGAATTCAAGAGGAATAATGGTTACACTTTTAAAGATAAACTTATAACTTAAACATTAAACTTCTTCCCAACATCGAATCTTGTTAATGATTGGCACGCGGCCACAACATTTTTCCAAACCTAAAAATATCTATGCAAATAGTGAATTATATATGATACTACAAGCAAAATCATAAAGCGAATATCAAAACTTCTGAGATCAAATCCCATATGCTCTAGATAAGAGCATTAAACATTTATTGAAACAATAAACAAAATGAACTATTCATTTCATTAACTAAATGATAGGCCATAATCCATACCATTAACCATCATGACCTAAGGTCGAGTCCCATAAGCTCTCGCTTATCATTGCTAACGCAAATAATAGTGCTAAATAGAGCCAAATAAATATCCACAACTTATTAAACATCATACCCAGCCAACGATCGACCCAATATTGAATTGCATAGGTCTCCAACTGGGAGCGATAAACATGCTAAAGAAATAAATGACCATAAAACAATAAAGTATTGAATCCTTTATGCAAAATACCATAATCCCGCACACATAAGAACTACAATATAAACTCAACACACAGGCTACGCTATATGAGCAAGGCTTGGGCCAATCCATTCCAGCTGCCTTTAAAACAACCAAATAATCATATTCAACATACAGACACAGCTAGGATTTCCCTCGGCAACTTGCAACACTAATTTGTTAAAAATGCAGACACAAAATTCTCCAACGAAAACCAAAAACCATTAAGAAGCAAGGGCGTTGCCCTTGTTATCATTTAAAATATGTAATAGTATCTTTAAACTAAAACCAAATATATCAATTGACAGAGCAATGCCCATTTAAAACAACGAATCAATTAAATAAACCAAAGTAGGGTTTTAACACCCGAACTATATTCCATAGTCAACATTGAATATCAAATGGGTTCTATTGTAGTGCAATTCCATAACAATGGCACTCATAAACTCTAAATTCATCCATTGAAAATCACAGAGCTTGTAGCATATCGAAACACAGAGTTGATTTAATTAACCAAAATCCTTTACAGAGCCATAAAAGTTTACACAGTCGCATCTTGGAACAAAACACTCGAATCGGATAAGAACCCCCAAACCCAAACCTACAGGCTATTGAAACCAGAACATTACTATCATCATTTCCCTAGACCCATGAGAAACTCAACAGGGTGGTTTTTAACAACCTTGCAACATAGAAACCGTGCAACCATGTAAGTTACCAAGCAAATGGGTAAAGACCCTGTCAACATGGGCTTACCCGTATTACGCAAGTCGACCCAATTCCTTACTAAAACATTGTAGAACACTCTCGTCGTCCACAAACCTACACAAAAAAAAACCACAAACATATGAGGAGTATACAATACTTATCAAAATACAAATACAATGTAAATAAGACAAAACACAATGGAATCCTTTACATACCTATAAGAGTTTCTCACAAGCACTGTAATCCAACCAGAGTATGTGCAGATCCAACATTGGAGCATAAACCTCGATCAACGCCAAACACAAGACCAAAAAAATGACAGGAGAAATACCCTAGTGCAAGGGTTGAGCCTTGACCATGCCCATCACGTGGCTCATTAAAGGTGGCATCATGGCCTCCACTTAGTTTCAAATCGAAACCTCTATTCCATAGTTTTGATATCCACATGCATTACTATAGTATAAACCCTCCACGACATAGTTTAAAAGGATACAACCACCATTACAACTTAAACATTCTACACCATAGTGTAAAAACATACATTTTACGTTTAGGCTTAAACTCATTTTTCCTATATTAGTGAGCTCAAGGTTTTGAGCATAGGATTTAGTATTTCTTTGACAAAACCTTTAGTGCTTAGGAATAGCTAGCCATAGGTGCTAGGATTATTTTTTTCACGTTTATGAGCATAGGTTTATAAGAAAGTCACTTGCAGTAAGATAGGTAGACCATGTGTTAGTTCGCAAAGAACTAAGTAAGACCAATATCATAGGATCCCTTACCTTTTTTGAGTGAGTCGTTAGTGAAAAATCCTGCAACTCCTCCCCTTGACACATAGAGGTAGGTCAACCTCTTCATTGTAAACAAATAATAACTAGATAACATAACATAAAATAAAATATGAACAAAATGACATTAGTAACATTGGTAAGCTAGATAAACATGTATCTAACTACAAGCATATAAGAATATAGAATAATGACATGTAAACATCATCGTCATACATACATCACGCACAAGGAAAACAATAGCATAACTTAGGCTTAGTCTTTATCAAGTTTTAATTCCGTAGTAAAAAGAAGATGTCCTTAAGATCTTAGCTGTATTATTAACCCTACGATTTTTTTATTTACAGATTTTAGGGACATTACAAGTGGTATCAGAGCCCAAATTCAAACAGTAAAAGACCTAATGGGCAATACTGAACATCCGTTGCAGAATTAAACATTTGAAAACTATATTTGAAATTTTGTGAACTAACAAAAAAATATTTGTTACTAAATGTTTTAATTGCAGGATTAAGGAACGGTCCAGATCATGAATACAGAAGATGACAATAGTCGGCAAGGGAATCTGAATTCCACAACACAGGAAGAAGAACCGGTGGTGGAATTAAATTCCAATCTAATGAAAACCATACAGAGTCTACAAATAGACTTACAAAGCTTCAAAGATGATAACATGAATGAGGAAAAAGAGAAGAAAGAAATCAATGAAGCTTTACTTCGGAACATGACAAGAGTAAACCCTCATGGACATCCTAACCATTCAACCAATATATCTAAGGAAGGTTATCATCGAAAAAGGACCAGCAATCCAAAGAAAGACTCAAGAGAAGAGAACACACCCGAGCTTCCAGAAAGAGATTATCATGGTCTTTCCAGTGATAATTCACTTTCTCTTTATAGAAAGAGGCAGAAAAATGATGACAACCTCCAAGGAGAATTTCGAAAGATAAAAGTCCCAACCTATGAAGTAGAGATGAATACCAGGGAGAAGGATGAAGAATGACTTCTAGGTATGAGCAAATAATTTCGAGTGCACAACTACTCTAGTGAGACGAAAGCCCGACTCGCCATTTATAATTTAAATTGAAAAGTTGATAGATGGTGGAGAGACCTAAAGCATACCAAAAAGGATGAAGTAAAAGAAATGAGATGGAATAATTTTTGCAAAATATTTAAGGACAAATACATGTCTGAGATATTCTTTGACAGGAAAGTGAAATAATTTCATGAGTTAAGGATGGTCTCCATGACCATGGAGGCCTTTATCAACAAATTCTTTGATTTGTTACATTACGTGCCTTACATAAAGGATGAAAAAGTGAAAATGCAATAGCTTTTGTGGTTTCTTCCTCCCAATTTTCGAGAGAGAATTGAGTTTGACATGCCCAAAACTCTGGACAATACCTTACACAAAGCTAGGCTTTGCTATGAGGATGGACAACTAAGAAAAAAAAATAAAAATAAAAAGTTGAGGCAGGTATAGGGCCTTCTCGAATAATCGAAAACCTAGTTTTAAACCACCACCTTACAAAAAACAAAACAACAGTTTTTCAGCTAACAAAAACTTCAACAAGTTAGGTGCAAAGCCAAATGTCCCTACACCAAATACCATCAGACCAGCAGCAAACGAAGGAGCCAAGGTTTCTTTATTACAAGTTAAATGTTGGAAATGTTGTGGACCCCATTATTCCAGATATTTTCCAAACAATACTAATGGAGTCTTACCCAATCTACATGAAGACACAATGGTAGAGGACATAGCCAGCACACCGAGGATCTATGCAGCACTTGATGGCCGACAAGCAGACCATGATACCACTATGGTTGAGATAGAATGTAAGGTTTCAAACACTTCTATTTTGATTTTGATTTATCCCAGTGCTTTCCAAAGCTATGTATCACCGAAGATTATTGAAACATGTAAAATAAACAAAGTAAAAAATGATAAACCATAGTTGGTACAATTAGCCAATGGTACAAAAAGAAAGGTTTTAGAACTAGTGAGAGACTGTGAGGAAAAAATTGAACGAGTTTCCAGCTAAAAAAGATCTAAATATCTTACCCTTAGGATTGTACTACGTACTTATCGGCATGGACTGGTTGGAACAAAACCATGTCATGCTCAATTGTATAAATAAGTCAATTTTGTGCACAGATATCCAAGGGAATCAAACAAAGACTAAAGGAATACCTAATAAGGTTTTCATTAGACAGATATCTGCCTTATATGCAAAGAATTGTATTTGCAAGGGCTGCAAACTTTTTGCAGTGAACATCCAGGATGTAGAAGCTGAGAGAGAACAACAAATCGAGGACTTTCAAGCTCTCATGGACTTCAAGGATGTATTTCGTGAGGAAATATCAGGATTACCACAAAAACAGGTCTTAGACTTTTCCATAGAACTCACACCAAGATCAGTATCGTCTTCAAAAGCCCCATACAGTATGAGCACACTTGAACTAGTGGAGCTCAAGTTACAGTTACAGGAGTTGATTGAGAAGGGTTATATCTGACCTAGTGTGTCTCCTTGTGGAGCACCTATAATTTTTGTGAAGAAGAAGGGTGGTACGATGCGATTGTGCATTGATTACCGCTAACTTAACAAGATGACCATCAAGAACCGTTACCCACTCCCTAGGATCGATGACCTATTCGATCAAGTCGGGGGAGCGAAGATAATTTCAAAGATCAACCTACACTTCGGATACCATCATGTACGGATCAACGCTGAAGATATACATAAAACGACCTTTTGAACTCGATATTGCCATTACGAGTTTGTAGTGATGAATTTTGGGCTAACTAATGCATTAACAAATTTTATGTGCATGATGACCAATATATTCAGTAAATACCTATATAAGTTTGGATTGGTCTTTATAGACGACATACTAGTTTAGTCGAAGAGTAAAGAAGAACATGAGGAGAATCTCCGCATAGTACTATGAGTGTCACGGGAACACCAACTTTACACTAAGTTTAGAAAATGTGATTTTTACAAACCCCAGATACAATACCTAGGTCACATCATTTCTAAGAAGGGGATAGTCGTCAACCCATAAAATATTAAAGCCATAGAAGATTGACCTACCCCTAAGTGTGTCACAGACATTAGATTTTTTTTGGTATTAACAGGTTACTATCGAAAGTTCATAGAGAAATTTTCAAGGATTTCCTATCCCATGAACACCTTAGGAAAGAAGGTAAACAATATTTTGTGGACAACTAAGTGCGAGAAAAGTTTTCAGAAGCTTAAACAACTTTTTACTATTGCACCAATCCTATGAATTGCGGATCTCGATGGGGATTTCGTTGTTTGCACAGATGTGAGAAATCAAGGACTTGGAGGAGTCCTCATGCAAAATGATTGCACGATCTGTTATGAGTCACATAAATTAAAGGAACGTGAACAAAATTATCACACACACGATCTTGAATTAGCATCCATTACCCACGCCTTGAAGATGTGGAGGCACTACCTCATGGGGAAGAAGTTTCTTCTAAAGATAGACAACATGAGTATGAAGTATTTGTTCAACCAGCCATATCTACATGGTAGGCAGGCCATATGGTTGGAAATTCCCTTAGTAAGTAGAACTTTGAATTAAAGAATATAAATGGAAAGGAGAATAAAATCACTGATGCTTTAATTCAAAGATCTCATATGTTATATGAGGTGACTTTAAGCCAAACCAATTCAAATTTGCACGATAGGATCAGAACGACAAACAGAGTTGACTATTTCTATGTTAAAGTCCTAAAAAAAATTCAAGAGGACATGTTGTTTCAACAACAAAAAGAGTCTAAGGTGGATGACACTGGACTATTGTGGTCCAAAGAGAGATTGTATGTTCGAGAAGGAGGAGACATCAGGTCCAACATCCTAACAAAGTTCCATAAGAATCCCTACTCAAGGTATCCAGAATATCAAAAGATGATGTCGGTAATAAAGGAACACTTTTTCTGGCCTAAGTTAAAGGATGGCATAGTGTTATTCATAACAAAATGTTAATAATTTCATCTAGTCAAAGCTGAGCACCAACATACTTCGGGATTACTACAACCGTTAACCTTTTCGGAACGGAAGTGGGAGGTTATCAATATGGATTTTATTATGGGTCTACCAAAGCAAGAAGAATGATTCCATATTTGTAGTGGTTGACAAGTTATCTGAAGAGGAACACTTTATCCCAGTTTCGTCAACTAATAAGGTAGTTCACATTTTCGACATATTATTAAAGGAGATATTTAGATTGCATGGGATACCCAAGTCAATCGTCTCGGATCAAGACATGAAACTTCCCAATAAATTCTGGAGATCTTTATTCTTCGTTTTGGAGACACAGTTAAATTTTAGTACTTCCTACCACTCGCAGGTAGACAGGCAGACAGAACGGGTAAACTAGATTTTGGAAGATATGCTTAGAATGTACGTTATGAACAATCACACAAAGTGGGAAGATTATATGCATCTCACATAGTTTGCATATAACAACGGATACCAGACCTTCGCTAATATGAGTCCCTTCGAGGTACTCTATGGACAGAAGTGTATAACATCGGTGACTTGGGATAGCCTGGTGGACCGGCTCATATTAGTGCCAGACTTACTAAAGGACTTTGAACAATTAGTCACCAAAGTACAACATAATCTCAAGGAAGTGCAAGAACAAAATAAAAGTTATGAAAATAAGAAAAAAAAAGATAAATATTACCAGATTGATGAACATGTTTACTTAAAAGTAAAAGCGAAGAGAAGCTCATTGAGCTTAGGAAGACGCAGAAAGTTGGCACCAAGATTTTGCGGACCCTTTGAGATACTGGCCATGAGAGGGCCAGTGGCATATGAATTAGCTTTACCTACTCATATAAAGGTTCATAATGTTTTACACGCATCCTTATTGAAGAAATATGTATATGATACTAAACATGTTATTGATTGGTCCTTGCTATAGGTGGAACCTAAAGGGGGATTTATGCCCGAACCTCTTCATATTCTGGACAAAAGAGAAGTACAACTTAGGAAGTGAACCATATCCCAGCTGAAAGTGCAATGGAAACACTTTGGAGCCGATGAGGCCACTTGGGAAAATGAAGCCACCATGAGAGGGGCTTTCCCCTCTTTATTGACTTCATTTCTAGTCCCTAGAACACCGTGGTAGTGTTTTTCTAAGCGTGGGGGGATGTAATATCCTGAAATTTGACCTTAACTATAATGAGCATGAGTCCCATTGCATATGAGTTACTTAGATGTTTATGTCTGTATATTAGTCCTATGCCCCACTACACATGAGTTATGTTGATTAGTTAGATATATTGGGCGTAAGTTAGTACATATGTTTTATTATCTTGTATATGATTGTATATGTTGGGCATGGAACCTCATGGACAAGGATTATTGTCGTGGGACGATGTACATGATGTATTATTATGTGGTCATCCTTAATACATATATTGAGATAATTATTATGAAACTAAATCGCAAAACAGAAAGAAACTAACTAAGACTCACTAACCTATCCCAAGGGAGCACAACTGTAATTAATGGTGAGTAATGTATTGTATTGCATGCATAAAAAAAATCACATATAGCTGTTAACATTCCTGAACACATGAATATCAATAGAAAGATGAACAACAAGATAGACTATCGTTAATTAAAACATTCATTACTCAATGTGGAAATTTCACAAAATAAACAAGAGCACATTCATAACATGAAAGAATTCAATAGGTTAGAACGATCTCATAGTTCATGGAAACAAGCTGAAAAATAAATAGTTCACATTCAACCAGCCCATAACAAACATTTGAATCTCCACAAAACTTTCTCTAGCAGAAAACATATAACTCTTTATTGTAAAATAAATTAGTTCTTCTTACAATAAAATTCCTCAAGATAGTATAGAAAAAAGGTCCTTTCCTATCTAAAACTCTCCTATACTTATACAAAAAAGAAAAACTCTTGGGCTGCCACTCATTGCCTCTTGAGCTTCCCCAACCTTTCATTTACAAAAAATTGTCCTGTAGCTTGCGCACAAAAATTAATATAATATATTACATTATTAATCAATATTCCCAAAACATTTCATGAGGAAGGCCCAGCTTGCTCGTTGGTGAACTTTTTCCACGCATTAGCATCTGCTGCTATGCTTTCAAACCAAGAAGGCTCAAGGAATCAAATGTCAATCTCATACTTGGTACCTTGGGTTTTCACAAGCTCTATTCTAGAAGGAATCAGGCACAGCTGGTCCTCCAATAAGTGTATGCTCATGGCTGCATGTGCTACTTTATTTTTTAATATCCATTCATCCAAATCCTTGACCTGCTGGATTGCTTGTTCATCCTCTTTGTATATGTCCTGTAAATTATTTAAAAAAAGTTCATGTTCATGTAGCACCTCCAATATTTTCTTAGCAGAAGTCTGACACCAATTATATGTGAAGAGCACTCTCCTGCAAAATTCAGCACAAGCTATCTTTGTCTTCTTCACTGTTTTCTTGAATTCTTCTACGACATTACTGGTGAATTCCATTAACTCATATTCTTTCTTCAATGTTTGCTCATATTTGATGGATAGGTCTGCGGGAGATTCTTTATTGTTTTCTACCGAAACCATTCTTCCATTTAGAATTTCCAATATATCTTGAGTCCTATCCAGAAAATATGAAGTGGTACTTACAATATCTTCCAACCTGGTGTCTATCTGCAAAACTTTACATATTTCATATTCTATCTGTAGTTTTATCTGATGGATCTTTTTTATAAGCATCAAAACATGCTCCTTTAAGGGCCGGATGTCAGCTTTCTGCTCTATAGCACTCTTTAGCAATGCTGTCAATGAATTTTTCTATTCTTCTAAGGATTCTATCTACGTCTGATATTGCTTCTCCTTATCTTCTGCAATAGCCTTCTCTATTCCCAGCTCAGTAACTTTGATTTCCAACTTGTTTTTTCCTCATTTGATTTCCCAAAGGATAGCACAAGATTATACTTTTCAGTCTTTAAACTCTGATGCTCCAGCTGTAGCTTTTGTAACTCTGCCAAAGTAACTTGAGAATTCTTCTCTGTATTTTCTACAGATATGGCTAAACAATCCTTATCTGCTTGCATAGTTTGGCATTACGTCCTTGAAACCTTGACTTCACCTATCATATCTTCATATTTTCTCTTTAGCTTCTGGCTGTCATCCTTTTCTTTCTACAAGGTTTCATCAGTTGAGCTACATTCTTCTGTGACTACTCCAGATTAGTCATGATCCTATCCATGTTGTCTACAGTTTCTAAGGTTAAAGCTAACCCATCTCTTTCTATTAACCATGGATCCTTATGAGTACCATGTATGACTGTCTTGTCTGTCACCATCGTCCCTGGCTTTCCTCCAGTATCTACCTTTTTCTCAGTCCTCTTAACAATCCTCTTCTTTTCTTTGTCATAGAATATAGTATTAAAATCAGGTACTTCCTCCCCTTCAGTAGGCATGAAAGGAATCAAATCAAATTCAGAAATTGAAACTTCTCCTAACACACTGCCAGAAGGGATAGCAGGCTCTAAGGGATCAAGATCAGACTGTCCTTGTTCTTGATCTGTAGGATCTTGTACTTCTTGTATATCAACTTGCTCTATGGGTTGCTTCTCCTTTTGGGGTTATGTTAACCTGAAGTCCTCACTTTCTGCCTGTTTCTTCTTTATCTCAACTTCTTCTTTTCTTTTATTTTCTTCTTCTTCCTTCTTAGCTGCATTTTCAACGGCTAGTTTCTTTTCTTCTTCTTCAATCCTTTACCAATTTTCTACTTCTTGTACCAATCTGCTATCATCTTCTTCTCTTTTCTTGGCCTCTTCCTCTTCTAGCTTCTTAGCTTTCTCTGCAGTCTTGCCTTTTTCACCCACAGTTGTTATTTTTTGCTTGAACCTTTTCTTGAGGGATGTTATGTTTTTGGTATTGTGGAACGTCTCCTCATCTTTGTCCCAGAAGTCAGTGTCCTCAAAATGGATTCCAGCGTCTTTGCAGTAATCAACTACTTTTTCATGGGAATCATTTCTCCAAAGTGAAAATATTCTAATTCTTTAACAAACTCTGATGCCTGCTTTACCCTTGAAAACTTATAGCTTCCAATGAAGAAATGTACTATGGGGTACACTTCCTATTTATGTTCAAACAAAAAATTTCCTACTCCATCAATGTACAACTGTCTGACGACCCCCTTGTGGAGTACATAATCTGTACCATATTTTGGGAGCAAGAAGGATCTCTAGAACCACCATACATCCTCACATACAATCCATCCTCTTCCAGATAATAATCCCCAAATTCTTGTATGACCTTAAATGCTTCCTCGAACATATAATTACATTCTGTTAGGAAAATCAGAGTATATAGGGGCATAATTAAATGCTCACAAATCTCCCTATAGTAATTGTAATAGTTATGCACCCAAAACAATTTATAAGCTGTGTATACTGGGGTTCTATCCTTCTTCCAATTGCACTTTAAAGAAGGGAAAGCCTCAGTGCACAATATGCAATCAATTAGAATAGAACTCATGTAGAATTTGGATTTCTTCTGGGATACTCCTCTCAAGGCTGCACTTATACATGCTGAAAGGTTGTTTGACACTATGCTGGCCCAGTTAAATATAGTTTCTTGTGTGGCAACAAAAAATATGACCAGTATCCTACGAATCTTGAAACTTTTGCCATTTCCTCTACCAAAAATCTTGTTAAGCATCAAAGCAATAAACCTATAAGGAGCTCGAAGAGTTGGGGTATCATATTCAACCGAAGGTCTAGTTCTGAAATTCTTCCTTGGGATCATCATCCTCTTTACCGTCTCTACCGGGTCCAGACCTACCTCCTTTAGCCAACTTTTCGTTAGATAGACCTATGGTGAGGGTAGATGGTATGCCATAGACACATATGCAGGGATGTATGCAGCATAGCCTTGCTTTGCAGTATTTTCTAAGATCATTCTTGTCACATCTACCCTAGGAATAATCCAACCTATTACTTCTGATCACGGAAACAATTCAGGCCTAGTAGCCACCTTCATTAAATCTGACTTTTCAATGTTAGCATAAATTGTCAGTTCTTCAAACCCAGCATCAGGTATATTCTGGTTTGAGATCATTCTGAAAATTTCTCCCCATTTGTAATCTAGTTCTACTCCAGTAGTGGCTTTGGTGTCTGCATAGATGAATTCTACCTTGGTTATTATTTCTACCTCAGGCTCCTCTTCAGCCACTTGAGATTTATTTTTCTGTCTCTTTGGCATGTTGTTGTAATAGCAATCGACTTGTAACAGTCAAACAACATGTTTTAGTCTAACTAACTCTAGCAATTTCTATAGCAATAAACAAGACAATATACTGATATATTCACCTCTTCGAATTGCATGCTGTTAAATTAGGTTAAACACACTCTTTATGAATGAATGACTTACAAGAAAACCCTATAACAATTGCTTCCTCCTAAACCTGCCCAAACTTCACTTGTCTCAAAACCCTAGTCTAGAAATTCTCCTTCATTTCATATAGGCATTTTGATTTACACCAAGCTTATTCCACTACTAAATCTCAACAGAAAATCCCAAACTCAAATACAGCTCTATTGCACTTCCTAAACTCTATGCGAAAATCGCTTCGAAAAACCTCTAATCAACTGAGCACCCTCCTGAATCCCACGAGAAAACATAGATGAAGGAAAAATGGCTTCTTAACCTCCAGCTAACCATAAGATGTCCAAGACTAGGGTGGTGCAGATGGTGAAACTCCTGTCTTCACTATCCCTTACAACACCACGCAAGAAATGCAGGCGCATACATAATGCTCAAGAGCAGACTGAATCAAACCCCCCACAAAGTGAAAACTCAAGCAACGGGCTATGCCTTTAATGGTGTAAAATATTCACAAGAAAACACAAGGAAAGCAAAGGCCCTAACCCCGTATGTGGAAAACCTAACCTCCATCTGCTAAACGATTCAAAATCAACCAAAAACACCCAAAGTAACAAGGCCACGGGTAAACCTACCTGGAAATAGCGATGCGAATGACTGGACGAGACGAAAACGCCACAGGTGCAGAGCAGGGCGAAAAAGGTCTTGATAGCTGCGTGCACACAACTCTGGATGGTTTCGACAGTGCAATACGATAAGTCACAAGGAAAATGACAAGTCATATGGAAACATATATATATACCTATGACTGGGCAGGAAACCATCAGTGGACAAATAATAAAACCATTGGAGACATAGTCTCGAGGATATCTGCCATAGCGGGTGCGAAAAAAACTACAGACACAACATTGTATTGTTAAAACAATATTGGAAATCAGAGTCACTATCAACTATTCTCGGAACCACTTACTACTAGTTTTTCGCAATGTCGGCTATAGACAACTCTACCATCCCGATGATTATTTTGGGAAACGGGTATCGGGCCTCGGCAGAGTAAGATTCTTAGGAATCGACAGAGGAAGCATAATGATTTTAGATCGCTTCATCACTATACATTTGCAACACTGTGTAAGATAAACATTATAACTCTTGCTGGTTCCGGTCAACCAACTCGACAGCGGGAAAAATAAATAATCGGATATCAGAAACGAAAAGGTGAAGGGACAGTCGATTCACTGGATACATCACGCACTAAGGAACTGAAACTTTGGTAAACAAGGTATGAGGATAAAGTAAATCTGTTTCGATGCATTGGTGAAAGCTCCCGATAGACCACTCAGCAGGCTAGATGACTCTTCTTCCGCAACATCGGAAGGTTAGTCCACTACGCTTCTGATATCGGAAGAATAGTTAACTAATCATCCAATACAGAAAAGTAAAAAGACCAAGTTTTTTAAGGAAATTTTCTATACTCAGAGCAACTTTGGAAATAATAAAATACTCCTAGGTCAGTTTGAATAAAAACAAATAAAAAATGGGGGCCCTAAAATTAAAATTTTTGGGAAAATAGTTGCAGCTGCAATAATTGGTGACTACCTAGTGAACACAGATCTCTGAACAATTTACTGTTTGATCAATAGACTTCTTTGATGGTACCACTTTAATATATTTCTGCAAGATATCTGAATTCCCAAATGCAAGATTTATTCACTTTAATCATTGATTATAGTCCAAGTTAAGGAAAAAAGGGGAACCAAGATTTCAAAGTCTGGATAACTCTTTCGAGGCCAAGAGTATGAGTTTCATTTTACCTCTGTCTTTGTGTAGTTTCCAACTAAGACACCATAGGATCGTAACATATGGTAAACAGATATATCCATTTGTTTCTCATTCCCATGCCATTTTGCACTTTTTTGTGCTTTTGTACTTTTGTCCCCTCTTGAGTCCTCCTGTTTTCCTTCTTTCTGATTTTTAATTGAGGCTCATCTATCCATAGTGTCCTTTTGTGTGAGAGATATTTTAATTTCCACTCATGGACGGAGAAGAACTTTGGCAATCTCATTCATACTGATGTGATTCAGTACGTGTTTTGATACATATTGCTTTTAGGATATTTTTACTCTCATTAACCTTTTGGCTTTCAATTCATGGCATGGGATTATTTACATATAATACATTGTTTATATTGCTTCCTTTCCATGGGTCTTTTGCTGTTACCCCCTAGGATAGCTTTTAATGTGAGATGAATGGAGCCTCAAAATAGTACTCTGGACTTTTCTATCCTGAGTTATTTCACAAGGATTAAGCAGGACTTCAATGTGTTCATAACCATTTAGAAAATCTACTAAACTTGAAGAAATTGTTTCAAACATTATATGAATCAATGGTAGGCAGTCTTGTAGTCAAAGATTTCAGTTAATCCAGAATTCTGATGAACTCCAAACAACAAAAGTCGTGTTGTTTTATTGACCATAAGAAAAAGAAAAATTTACAAGCAATCAAACTCTAAGCAAATAAAGCAAACAACTAAAAATACTCTAAAGTAGGCACCAAACCAAATGTTTATTCATGTACAAGAAAAAATAATCCAAATGATCAAGAAAAATAAGGCTTGAGAACTAAACCATTTACT
This sequence comes from Pseudotsuga menziesii, assembly GCA_001517045.1. NCBI lineage: Eukaryota > Viridiplantae > Streptophyta > Pinopsida > Pinales > Pinaceae > Pseudotsuga > Pseudotsuga menziesii. The sequence continues at coordinate 970,256 of LPNX010232928.1, forward strand.
GGTAAGTTCTCTTCCCACCCCTGTAAGTATTGCAAATTGTAAGTTGAGGGGCCTAGCTTTGCTACAATTTGAAAATGGCCTACCCATAACTGCTGAAACTTGGTGTGCTTTCCCTTTTCATCGTGTGGGTGATCCCACTTAAGGACCAGATCTCCTGCTTCAAACTCTTTGTTACCAACATTGTGCTTGTCAAACCAACACTTCACTACTTCTTGTTGATGCTTAAACCTTCCCCGGGCTTTGGACCTAGACTCTTCTGACTTCAATAGATTATAGATTCGGATTTGTAGAATTTCATTATCAGTACCCCTAGACCCTTGGGCTATTATGGAATATGGCAATAGAATATTAGGAGGGAGGAAAACTTCTTTTCCATAAACAAGAGTGTATGGTGACACACCTAAGGAATTCTTGTGTAACGTCCCCGACCCTTTGACCGGCAAAGAGGACACTACTAACACCAAAAAAATGGGCAGACAGCCCCATGAATATGAACAAGGATAAATGCTGATATTAAAAACTTATCATAATGCATACAAGGATACACAGTTCCTCAACATTCAGCGGAAGCAAACATATACATTCCAGCATTCAACATGTTCATCATTTCTCATGAAACAATAGATATAGTTGTAGAGATGGAATAGTCAGAAGTACTTATCTTTTGATGAAGAACTCACCCCGCAACCAGCTACGTCGCTGCAACGCTCCACCCAACCATAGGCCATCATGCTCATCAATCTCTCAGGAACACTGCCACCCCCGAGCTGGGCATGATTTCCCAAGGAATAAGGAACATGCAGGCTTACACATAGCTAAGAATACACAAATCAAAAAGCCAACACAGTTGGGTTTATCAGGCCATCAACAAATCAGCCAAGCCAACACAGTCCGAAGACCAACCACTGCATACATGCAGCAAAACAAGCGGTTCATAGCTTGGGTGGGGAAATCCGATTCCTGAGTTGTTCTTGGCCCTATCGTGGCCAAAACGACTCAATAATAGCCACAGCAAACCAAAATGAAGAAGAACCCACATCAAACCACAAATCGTGGGGAAAATAGTAGCCCCAATCTCAACACTGAAACAACAGGAAATATACAGCCCGAAATAGAAGAGGCGATCAAACTCTCAGCCTGGGTAGGGAAAAGCATATACACAGACCAAAAATTCGGTATGGAAACACACCCCCACAACAGAAATCATGAATGGCTACTTCACAGGGACATCGTGGATGGCAGAAAACGGCTCACTAAGAATCCACAGCAGCCCAAAACGAATTAAACACCATAGCCAATAAAAAACATAGGGAAGATAACGGCCCCAGTCTCATAATGAAATAGTGGGAAAATTACACAGTCCGACAATGGAAAAAAAATTAGACTCTCATCATGGACAGGAGGAAAACATACACAGGAAGATCATGGTTGATCGAGAATGGTTTCTCCAGCTCTCTGCATGAGGAAAATGATGAATAATCCTGTGCGTGAGAAGGTGAGACCGTGAGAGAACCCCCCGTATGCATGAGGATGAGCAAGACCAAAAAAAAATGGAAGAACGGAGAATGGAATCATCCCCCATCCCCTACTCTCTGTGTGAGGGAATGAGCCTGCTGGTGGAGTGTGCGTGTGGGCAAGGGCTGACAGTTCTGCCACACACCACTGCCTAGCAATAACTATACCAACTAATCAACAGAATTTTTAATGTGGTAGTTGACTGATGAGACAAGGAAAGGTGAGTGAGTCAAAAGGGTGGGTAAAAACTAAATGGGTTTAATAGCTAACACATGGCTTTTCCCCATTGGCTCCCACGGTTAGACAATTCCCCCCCTTATCCTTAGGAAAATCATGCCCTTTTCATTTTAATGTTGCACTATCGTAGCTGGCTATAGGTTTATTTTAATTGATGTGCGTATTTACATGATGCCAAACTATAATGTGCCGTATAGCATGATATACCATCGACAGTTATCCCTATTGCCGAAACATACACAACCAAATCGATGGTGGGGCTTTTGCCTTTAGCTCCTCACCACGATTAATTACATTATATACATCATGCAAATGGGGTCAAAACCGGGGTGTTACATCTTGGGTGTGACTCTATCATCCCAGAGAGCATTAGGTAACGCTAAATGCCAGCTCCTTTGATTTTCTATCACTATTTTCTTTAGAATTCTACTCAGATTTTTGTTTGTAGATTCTGCCAAACCATTTCCTTGTGGGTAATAATTTGCAGAATAACGCAGCTTAATTCCTCTTTCATTAGCAAATACAGTTAATCTAATAGAAGAAAAATAAGAAGCATTATAAAAAACCAGGGAAATTGGAACCCCAAACCTGGTCATAATGTGGTTCTGTAAGAAATCCATAACTGCATCTTCGTTTACTTTTCATAATGGAATAGCCTCGAACCATCTGGTGAAGTAATCAGTTGTTGTCAGAATATACTTGTGCTGCAAGGAGGAATTTGGGTTTATTTCTCCAATAATATCGATTCCCCATTGTTCAAATGGTTCTAATATAATTACTGGTTTTAATGGTTGTGTTGCTTTATCTTGTCTTCAAACACATCTCTGACAAGCATCACATTTTCTAACATGAGCATGAGCATCCTTAAACAATGTAGGCTAGTAATATCCAGCTTTGAGAATCTTATGTGCTCTTGTGTCTCCAGAAAAGTGACCTCCAGCAAGTCCATCATGCAATTCTGCTACGACCTTCTTTGCATCTTCTTGTTCTAAGCACCTGAGAAAGAATCCATCATAGTTATTTCTGAACAATACTCCATTAATGATTTGATATAAAGCTGATTTCAGACGTAATGCTCTCCTTTGCTTGGGACTCCAATGCTCCAACAAATACCCTTCTTGGAGATAATGGACTAGGTCCTGATACCAGGAGTCTAGAGCTGTAAATAGAGGACATACGTCCACCATATGTAGTTCAACTTCTTTATCCCAGCTGCTTTCTTCATTGTTTTGACCTTCAGTCATTAGTTTACAAATTCCTTGTCCTTTAACTATGGCTGCTGCTTTGAACTCAAGATCGTATTCTTGTAAAGCAATCACCCAGTTGCCTCTTCTTTCTCCTAATTCCTTTTGTACAAAAAGAGATTGTACGGATGGGTGTGGAACTATTACTTTGGTGCAATTCTTAAGTATATATGGCTTGAATTGTTTTACCGCTTTAAAGATTGCATAATCTTGTTTGTCAACTGCTTAATAATTCAATTCATCCCCTTACAGACCAGTGCTCATAAATGATATGGGTTACTCATCTCCCCCATCTTCTTTCTGTCTAAGCACAACTACTAATGAATCATTAGACGCAAAAGTGTACTGAATAAAATCCTTTTCAAAATTTGGACTTTTGAGTGATGGTGCATGAGTAACATATGTTTTTATCTTGCTGAATGCATTCTTCTCCAAATCAGTCCATTTGAACTGCACACTCTATTTAACCATTTGCTGCTAAGTTTTGACGATTTGAGCAAAGTCTAGTACAAACCTTCGCACAAAGTTGATTGTCCCCATAAAAGATTGCATACCCTTTTTATTATGGGGTAAAGGGATTTGTTCTATGGCTCTAATCCTCTCTAGGTCTATGGAAATCCATTTCTTAGAAATGACATGACCCAGTAGCTTTCCTTCTGTGACTGCAAACAAACATTTCTTGGGATTTAGTGAAATACCATATTTTCGGCAACACTCGAAAATATGTTTCAAATGAAATGCATGCTCTTCTCTCTTTTTTGAAAATATTGTAACATCATCTAGATAAACCACAACACTACGATCAATCAGACTGTTGAAAGCTATATCCATGGCCCTCTGGAATGTAGCTTCAGCATTGTTAAGTCCAAAGGGAATCCTCCTATATGCAAAAGTTCCCCACTTGGTTCTGAAAGTCGACTTAAGCCTGTCTTCTTTTGCTACTAATACCTGATTATAACCAGAGAAACCATCTAATAACGAAAACAATTTAGAACCTGAAACCATCTGTAGTATTTTCTCCATGGGTGGGACGGGATTAATTATCTTTATCTGATGCACAATTAAGATTTCTGAAATGTACGCAAAGTCTGATTTCTCTGGACTTTTTCCATACTGGTACCAAATTAGAAACCCATTCCAAATGTCTAAATTTAAATATGATTTTAGCATCCAGCAACTTTTTTACCTCACTTTGAATTAAATGTTCCAGCTTAGGATGCATCTTTCTCAAAGGCTGTTGGTAAGGCTTGATTCTAATTTTGATTAGGATAGCATGTTGTATGATATTTGTGTCATAATTTTTTAGATCTTCATAGGTCCAAGCAAACACATCCCTGTACTGCTTGAATAAACTAATGAACTTACTCCTTTCACCCGGAGAACAAAACTTCCCCAAATTTACATATTTGGGTTTAGCTTCAGTCCCTAAATTTATCAGCTCAAACTGTAAAGACGAGCTGTGATTCTTGACATTCACTGGCTTTCTGAACTTGTTATCTAAATCAAACATTTGTTCCAAGGTCCTAAGTCCTTTTGGAATAAAGTTCCCAAACTTTAATTCTGCTTTATGTTCTTCATCATCTATTATTGCTCCTTTGAAAGTATCATCATTCATCAAACACTCCAAGATTTGTTGATCATTGTCGAAAACCCTTAGATTTGTGATGTTATCTTGAATAGAAGGCCTAAAAAGTAATTCAATAGAGCATCTATTATTTGAAGGTACTAATCTTGCAGTTGAGGTATCTAGTAAATCAGTTGCTGCATTCTTTAATCTAGGAATTGACACAATATTGAATGCATGAAAATTTATCAGCAAATCCCAAACTTCATTTTGGTAAGCTTTCAAATGTGATGAAATGCAGTTTATTTTGTTCCGAGTTTGCTTAACAACGATTTCAAAATCTCCATATACTTTCAGACTTTTTACTTTCAATTCTATTTCTTTTTTAAGTCCTTGAACTAGCACTTCGTACTCGGCTGTGTTATTTGTGCATTCAAATTCTAACCTACATGAAAGAAAATGTTTATTTTTTTCTAGATCAATCAGGACATAGCTAGCTCCCGATCCTTCCAATGTTTTAGAACCATGGAAATAAAGAATCCAAAAACTATCTAATTCTACTAAATTTGAATTACGAACTACATCTGAAACTAAATCTACTATGTTACAGTCAATCTCATCAACCCGTGAAAATTGAAGGAGATCAGGCTGGATATCAGGTATACTGCTAGCTTCTTTAGCGTGGTAATTTCTCGATCATAGTTCAATGAAATTGTTTCCCAACACAGAGTTTACTGGTTCATTTTTTCCTTCTAACTGAGTCACATTATATTTCATTTGAGGCTCTCTCAACACTTTTATCTGATTCGGACTTCCTTTAAAAGGAAACCACAAATGTGACCAATCCAATGAAAAATATCCTTCTAACCTTGCTGACCAGTCTCAGCTCAAAACCAAGCCATAAGCATCTGGTATGTCTGCTACTACAATGCCGATGTACTGACATACCCTCTCGTCTACAGATAAACGAATCAGAACATCCTCCATTTATCCTATTACTTTTACTACTATTCTGTCTAATTGAAGAACTTTCCAAGTGGATGGTTTAGGTTGATCATTGATCTTCTTTCAGACTGAAAGTAGCATAACATTGACTGATGCTCCTGAGTCCACTAAACGGTTATGCACATTATAGTTGAAAATTTCAAAGGTTAGGAGAAATGCTGGAGTTTTATACATGGATTTCCCTGCTAAACTTGCCTCACCAATCTCTTCCTCAGGTTGGTTGTCATTGGGAGGCTCCTCCTCTGGTGTCTTAAGTGCTTTTAAAAGCTTCTCCTTTTGCTGAGGTAAATTGCACATTTCAAACAATGAGATATTAGCTTTAGCCTTTTTAATGTATTCCACAATATCATATCCCATCTCATGTTCTTTGAGATTCTTCTTGACATTGTCAGTTTTACTTTCAGTAGGCTTTACAGGTGTGTTGACTTTCTTAGGATCCTGACTTGAAATGACAAATTCAGGTATTTTCATAGTCGAAGTGTTGTTCTTTACCTTCTTCATGTTTTCTTGAAGTTTCTTAATCTTTGGAAGTATTGAATTATCTTCTTTTAACAGGTTCTGACTTCTTGTTGTTACATTATTTTCTGGTGTTTCTTCTTGCATTGGAAATTCTTCATCTTCCATATTAAACATAGAAACACAGTCCCATAAAACTAAGGCATCTTCCTCTTGTTTTTCTATATGTTCATGATCTTTTTCTTTCTCCTCACAAGTTTCTATCAGTTTGGAGTCCAATAATTGATTCATTACTAATGTCATAGAATTAATCCATTGTGGGAAATTCTTCTTAGAATGAGGCTACTGATGAAAGGTACAAAAATTTTCCATGCCTACATCGGTTAAATTCATTGCTAAAGGACTGTGTGGATGAGGTTTAAGTTGACTATTTTCTTCCCTTTTTTATAATAAGGATTATGTGGTTTATGAGCCTCTTTTTCCTTTTCTAAATCTATCACCATGTTTGATAATTTCTGCATCATTTTCACCATCCCTTCGAAATCCTGTGATCGCTCATCCTTAGGCTTAGTTAGTAATAAAGGTTTCGTGTTTCCAAAAGTCTTCTCTTCTGACTACACAAGGTAATTTTCTATACACTCCATCTCTGCCTCTACCTTCTCAGCTTCTTCATAGGTTTATGCTAATGTGGGTCTAACCGATCTCTTGGCAAAAATGGCTAGATCCGGCCCAAGAGCTGAAGTATAGTATTCAATTAAGGCATTTTCAGATGGTTTGTCAGCTGCAGTGAAATTATATAGGTAAGAAGCAAACCTTTGAGTGAAATTATGCACTCTTTCTTTCCTTTCCTTCTTTAGAGAACATAACTCTTTTAGTAAAGCTGCATGAGTTTTCTAAACTGCGTATTTACTTCTAAATAGTCTCTCAAAAGAATTCCAATCTGTGATTGAATTTGCAGGTAGGGAAAAATACCATGAGGATGCTTTTCCTTTCAGGGTGTGAGGAAACAATATACAGACCACATCTTCATGCTCTCCAGCTTGTAGTACCTCTACAACCAATTAAAAAATATCCAAATGATCATCTACTAGAATTCCTTCACTTGGTTCAAACTTGGGCAACATCTTGTCAAAATCCTGAGGCAAATCATGCAAGGGAGGTGTCATATTTAAAGGAGACCTAGCCCTCCAAGTAGGTTATGGAGGTGGCTGATTAGGATTTGCATTGGCCATGCTTCTGAGTGGAGTATAAAGTTGGGACAGAACAGGGGTCTGGAAATGTGAACAGTAAGGGGAATCTGGATCCAATTGATCTAAAGGTTGTTCAGCTTCCTGTAAGGCTGCTTCTACCAATTATTCAAGATCCTCTACCAACATTGAGTCTTCCAATTGAGGGTGATCTTTCTTTGGATACTCTCTTCTAGGTAGGATATAGATAATAGGTAATCCTCCAATCTTTTTCACATATGCCTTGCTAATTCTCCTTAAATCATCAACCACTTCGTTATCAATGGGATAAAGATACCCTTTTTCTTGTTCTTCAGGAGTGGGTTTGTGAAGCAAACTATTTTCAGAACTTTCACCGGTGGAGAAATTTCGAGAAAGTGGGCTTCCTCGGCCAGCTATTCATGGTGGACCTCCTTCTAGTGCCAAAACTGTTGGGGCCTGGAAAATCGCAGGTAACAACAATAGGGATTCTCCCCAATAAATGTTCTTAATTATCTCGTTATTATTTGGTATGGGGAATCCGTCCGGTTTACGGTCCGGCTATAGTAGGTCAAGTAACGATTAAAGTGATTTTTTGGTTATGGCCTGGTCCACCGCGTATATGTTTTTAGTTTTTTAATATTTAAGTATGATGTGCAAATTCTTGACTAAATGCAGACAATAGAGATAATGAGGAGGCACAATGTGATGAGAAGGTTCTTACCTCTCATCTTACCTCTCTCGCTTCTAAATCACAAAATAGAAAGAAACTAACTAAGACTCACTAACCTATTCCAAGGGAGCACAACTATAATTAATGGTGAGTAATGTATTGTATTGCATTCATAAAGAAAATCACAGATAGCTATTAACATTCATGAACACATGAATACCAATAGAAAGATGAACAAGAAGATAACTTATCGTTAATTAAAACATTCATCACTCAATGTGAAAATTTCACAAAATAAATAAGAGCACATTAATAACATGAAAGAATTGAATAGGTTAGAACAATCTCACAGTTCATGAAAACAAGCTGAAAAAGAAATGGTTCACATCCAACCAGCCCATGGAAAACATTTGAAACTCCACAAAACTTTCTCCAGCAAAAAACATATAACTCTTTATTGTAAAATGAATTAGTTCTTCTTATAATAAAATTCCTCAAGATAGTCTGGAAAAAAGGTCCTTTCCTATCTAAAACTCTCCTATACTTGTACAAAAAAACAAAACTCTTGGGCTGCCCCTAATTGCGTCTTGAGCTTCCCCAACCTTTCCTTTACAAAAATTTGTCTTCTAGCTTGTGCACAAAAATTAATATAATATATTACATTATTAATAAATATTCCAAAAACATTTCATGAGGAAGTCCGAGCTTGCTCGTTAGTGAAATTTTTCCATGCATTAGCATCTGCTTCTATGCTTTTGAACCCAAAAGGCTCAAGGAATCGGATGTTAATCTCATACTTGGCAGCTTGGGTTTTCACAAGCTCTATTCTAGCAGGAATCAGGCGCAGCTGGTCTTCCAATAAGTGTATGCTCACGGCTGCATGTGCTACTTCATTTTTTAATATCCATTCATCCAAATCCTTGACCTGCTGGATTGCTTGTTCATCCTCTTTGTATCTGACTTGTAAATGCTTGAAAAACAATTCATGTTTAGGTAGCACCTCCAATCTTTTCTCAGCAGAAGTCTGACACCGATTATATGTGAAGAGCAATCTCTTGCAAAATTTGGCACAAGCTGTCTTTGTCTTCTTCACTTTTTTCTTGAATTCTTCTCCGACATTACTGGAGAATTCCATTAACTCATATTCTTGCTTCAATGTTTGCTGATCTTTGATGGACAGGTCTATGGGATATTCTTTATTGGTTTCTACCCAAACCATTCTTCCCTTTAGAATTTACAATATATCCTGAGTCCTATCCAGAAAAAATGAAGTGGTACTTACAATCTCTTCTAGCCTGGTGTCTATCTATAGAACTTTAAATCTTTCATCTTCTATCTGTAGTTGTATCAGATGGGTCTTTTTTCTAAGCATCAGAACATGCTCCTTTAAGGGTCGGATGTCATCTTTCTGCTCCATAGCACTCTTTAGCGATGCTATCAATGAATTTTTCTATTCTTCTAAGGCTTCTATCTACGTCTGATATTGCTTCTCCTTATCTTTTGCAGTATCCTTCTCTATTCCCAACTCAGTAACTTTGCTTTCCAACTTGTTCTTTTCCTCATTTAACTTCCCAAATGATAGCTGAAGATTATACTTTTCAGTCTTTAAACTCTGATGCTCCAGCTGTAGCTTTTGTAACTCTGCCAAAGTAACTTGAGAATTCTTCTCTGTATTTTCTGTAGATATGGCTAAAGAATCCTTATCTTATTGCATAGTTTGGCATTATGTCCTTGAAACCTTGACTTCACCTATCATATCTTCATATTTTATCTTTAGCTTCTGGTTGTCATCCTTTTCTTTCTTCACGGTTTCCATCAGCTGAGCTACATTCTTCCGTGACTGCTCCAGATCAGTCATGATCCTGTCCATGTTGTCTTCAGTTTATAAGGTTAAAGCTACCCATCTCTTTCTATTAACCGTGGATCCTTATTAGTACCATGTACTACTGTCTTGTCTATCACCATCTTCCCTGGATTTCCTCTAGTATCTACCTTTTTCTCGGTCCTCTTAACAATCCTCTTCTTTTCTTTGTCATAGAATATAGTATTAAAATTAGGTACTTCCTCCCCTTCGGTAGGCATGAAAGGAATCAAATAAAATTTAGAAATTGAAACTTCTCCTAACATACTGCCAGAAGGGATAGAAGGCTCCAATGGATCAAGGTCTGACTGTCTTTGTTCTTCATCTATAGGATCTTGTACTTATTGTACATCAACTTGCTCTATGGGCTGCTTCTCCTTTTGGGGTTCTGTTAACTTGAAGCCCTCACTTTCTGCCTGTTTCTTCTTTTCTTTTCTTTTCTTCTTCTTCCTTCTTAGCTGCTTCTTCAGCGACTCGTTTCTTTTCATCTTCTTCAATCCTTAACCAATTTTCTGCTTCTTGTACTAATATGCTAACATCTTCTTCTCTTTTCTTGGCCTCTTCCTCTTCTATCTTCTTATATTTCTCTGCAGTCTTTCCTTTTCCACCCACAGTTGTTATCTTTTGCTTGAACCTTTTCTTGAGGGCTGTTATGTTTTTGGCATTGCGGAACATCTCCTCATCTTTGTCTTAGAATTCAGTGTAGTCAAAATGGATTACAGCTTCTTTGCAGTAATCAACTACTTTGTTATGGGAATCATTTCTATGAAAATTCATTTCTCCAAAGCAAAAATATTATAATTCTTTAACAAACTCTGCTGCCTGCTTTACCCTTGAAAACTTATAGCTTCCAATGAAGAAAGGGACTACAGGGTACACTACCTTTTTATGTTCAAACAATTTTTTTTCTACTACATCAATGTACAACTGTCTGACGGCCTCCTTGTGGAGTACATAATCTGTAGAATATTTTGGGTGTAGAGAAGGAGCTCTAGAACCACCATACATCTTCACATACAATCCATCCTCCGTCAGATAATAATCCCTGAATTCTTGTATGACCTTAAATGCTTCCTCGAACATACAATTACATTATGTTAGGAAAATCAGAGTATATAGGGGCATAATAAAATGCTCACAAATCTCTTTATAGTAACTGTAATACTTATGCACCCAAAACAATTTATAAGCTGTGTATACTGGGGTTTTGTCCTTCTCCCAATTGCACTTTAAAGCAGGGAAATCCTCAGTGCATAATATGCAATCAATTAGAATAGAACTCATGTAGAATTCATATTTCTTCTGGGATACTCCTTCCAAGGCTGCACTTATACATGTTGAAAGGTTGTTTGACACTATAATGGCCTAGTTGAATATAGTTCCTTATGTGGCAACAAAAAATATGACCGATATCCAACCAATCTTGAAAATTTTTCCATTTTCTCTACCAAAAATCATGTTAAGTATCAAAGCAATAAACCTGTAAGGAGCTCAGAGAGTTGGGGTATCATCATCCTCTTTACGGTCTCTACCAGGTCCATACCTACCTCCTTTAGCCAAATTTCCATTAGATAGACCTGTGGTGAGGGTAGATGGTATGCCATAGACACATAGGCAGGGCTGTATGTAGCATAGCCTTGCTTTGTAGTATTTTTTGAAATCATTCTTGTCACATCTGCCCTTGGTAGAATCCAACCTATTACTTTTGAGCATGGAAACAATTCAAGCCTAGTAGACACCTTCATCAAAGCTAACTTTTCAATGTTAGCATAAATTGTTAGTTCTTCAAACCCAGCATCAGGTACATTCTGGTTTGTGGTCATTCTAAAAATTTCTCCCCATTTGTAAACTGGTTCTACTCCAGTAGTGGCTTTGGTGTTTTCATAGATGAATTCTACCTTGGTTATTATTTCTACCTCAGGCTCCTCTTCAGCCACTTGAGCTTTCTTCTTCTATCTCTTTGGCATGTTGATACAATAGAAATCGACCTATAACAGTCAAGCAACATGTTGTAGTCTAACTAACTCTATCAATTTCTATAGCAATAAACAAGACAATATACAGATATATTCACATCTTCGACATGCATGCTGTTAAATTAGGTTAAACACAATCTTTATGAATGAATGATTTTCAAGAAAACCCTATAACAATTGCTACCTCCTAAACATTCCCAAACTTCACTTGTCTCAAAACCCTAGTCTAGAAATTCTCCTTCAATTCATACACGCATTTTGATTTACACCAAGCTTATTCCACTACTAAATCTCAACAACAAATCCCAAACTCAAATACAGTTCTATTTCACTTCCTAACCTTGCATGAAAATTGCTTTGAAAAACCTCTAATCAACTGATCACCCTCCTGAATCCCATGGGAAAACATAGCTGAAGGAAAAATTGCTTCTTAACCTCCGGCTGACCATAGGATGTCCAAGAATAGGGTGTTATAGACTAAGAAATGCATGTCTGCATCATCCCCTGCAATCCCACGCAAGAAACGCAGGCGAATACATAACGCTCGTCGACAGACACACTCAAACCCCCTGCGAAGTGAAAAATCAAGCAACGGTCTATGCCCTTAATGGTGTAAAATATTCACAAGAAAATGCAAGGAAAGCAAAGATCCTAACCCCTTATGTGGAAAACCTAACCTCCATCTGCTAAACAATTCAAAATCAACCAAAAACACCCAAAGTAACAAGGCCATAGGTAAACCTACCTGGCAATAGCGATGCGAATGACTGGACGAGACGAAAACTCCACAGGTGCAGAGCAGGGCAAAAAAGGTCTTGACAACTGCATACACACAACTCTGGATGGTTTCGACAGTGCAATACGATAAGTCACAAGGAAAATGACAATTCATATGGAAACATATATATATATATACCTATGACTGGGTGGGAAACCATCGGTGGACACATAATAAAACCATTGGAGACATAGTCTGGAGGATATCCGCCATAGTGGGTGCGAAAAAAACTACAGACACAACATTGTATTGTTAAAACAATATCAGAAATCAGAGTCACTATCAATTATTCTCGGAACCACTTACTACTAGTTTTTCGCAATGTCGGCTATAGACAACTCTACCATCCCGGTGATTATTTTGGGAAACGGGTATCGGGCCTCGGCAGAGTAAGATTCTTAGGAATCGAAAAAGGAAGCATAATGCTTTTGGATCGCTTCAGGACTGTCCCTCCACAAAGCCAGGTGAGATAAACATTATAACTTCGGCTGGTTCCGGTCAGCCAACTCGATAGCAGGAAAAATAAACAATCAGATATTGGAAACGAAAAGGTGAAGGGACAACCGATTTACCGGATACATCACGCACTAAGGAACTAGAACTTCGGTAAACAAGGTCTGAGGATAAATAAAATCCATTTCGATGCATTGGCGAAAGCTTTCGATAGACCACTTGACATGCTAGATGACTCTGCTTCCGCAACGTCGAAAGGTTAGTCCACTACGCTTCTGATATCGGAAGAATAGTTAACTAATCATCCAATACATAAAAGTAAAAAGACCAAGTTTTTTAAGGGAATTTTCTATACTCAGAGCAACTTTGGCAATAATAAAATACTCCTAGGCCAGTTTGAAGAAAAACAAATAAAAAAGGGGGGCCCTAAAATTAAAATTTTTGGGGAAATAGTTGCAGCTGCAACATAACTAAAATTATTAAATAAATATTCTATTGTAAAGATCAATTAGGAACTAGTAAAATGTTTCTAAGCTAAAAAAAACCCTATTAAATCCACATAAATCAATTAAATATTATTTTCAAGAAAATAATGAATTCTTGATCAAACTGAAGTTTAAAACAAATTCCCTTTCCTAAAAGATATTCTATAAATACCCAAGCCACGAGAAGGCTTGGGGGTTTCTGTTCATTATTCCTATCTAGTTTTGGAGAGAATTTCCAAAAGAAAGCATTCTTATACAGAGCTTATATTTCAAATAAGAGAAGCCTCACTTTTAGGAGTTCTAGATCACATGCACCCTCACCTTTAGGAGTTAGATCTAGCTCGGTGGGATCGAGATTAGAACCAGGAACTCTTTCTGGTCATGGTTATTGGATATAAGATTAGAAGTATCTAGGGGTTTATTAATCCTGCTTGTTTAAGTGTGAAGGGTTCCTAGCCATTAATAAGCTGAATAGTTGCAGGTATGAGGTCTCTACATTTTCAAGTTATATTAATTTTATTTACAAGTTGTACTTATAATTATTATGATCTCAATTAAAGATATGAAATTTTACTTTCCAATTTGAACACATGCTTCAGGTTATTTCATTTTTTAAATTTGAATCTCAGCCTTAAAATTCTTAGATGGATTTTAAGGTTAAATTTATTTTAGAATTATATTTAAGTAGTTTTAGAAGTTGATGTCAAAGTTTTATTCTATATCTAAACCCTAGTTTCTAGATAAAATTAATAACCAGACCTCTCTCTGAATTTACTGAACCTAAAACCCTTAGGTATATTTTATAAAGAATTTGTATAGGTCTATGATCTTATTAAAAGTAAACTAGATATTAAAGAGAAGTATCTAACTAAACCAAAAATAAAATAAACAACTCTTCTCAAACAAGAAAACAAATAATATACAAATTGAATACATATCCATAAACATTAAACGAGGGATCGAATCCCTTTAAATAAACTCAAAAAATAAGCTAACACAGGGATGGCATATTACATTTTCCAGAAAACTCAACAATATAATACATAAAACCCATCTACCGCATATAACAATAACTAATTAAGTTAACAAATAGATTTACCATAATTCCTTATGTAAAGGCCAGGAGCCTATCCACGAATTCAAGAGGAATAATGGTTATACTTTTAAAGTCAAAATTATAACTTAAGCATTATACTTTTGTCGAGCATTGAATCTAGATAAGGATTCACAAGATGCCACAACATTTTTCCAAACCTAAAACTATGTATGCAAAGAGTGAATTATATTATACTACAAACATAATCATAAAGCGAATATCAAAACTTCCGAGATCAAATCTCATACACTCGAGCTAATAGCGTTAAACATTTCCTAAAAGAATAAACAAATTGAACTATACATTCCATTAACTAAATGATAAACCATAATCCAGGCCATTAACTATCACGACCTAAGGTCTAGTCCCATAAGCTCTATATTATCATTGCTAACATAGATAATAATGTTAAACAATGCCAAATCAATATCCACAACTTACTCAACATCATACCCATCCAACGATTGACCCAATATCGAATCGCATAAAGCCCGAGTTGGGAGCGATAAACATGTTAAACAAATAAACGACCATAAAAGAATACAACCAAGTATCAAATCCTTTAAGAAAAATACCATAAGCATGTACACATAAGAATTAAAATATAAACTCAACACACAAGCTGCGCTATATGAGAAAGGCTTGGGAGAAGCCATTACAATATCCTTTAAAACAACCAAATCATCATATCCAACATACAGATAGAGCTAGGATTTCCCTCGGAACCCTACAACACTAATTTGTTAAAAACTCAGATAGGGAATTCTCCCACAAAAACCAAAAACCAATACGAAGCAAGGGCTCTGCCTTTGTCATCATTTAATAGAGGTAAATTATATACACTAAAACCAAATCAATTGATTTCCAAAGCAACATCAATTTAAAAGGACGAATCGATTAAATAAACCACAGTAGGGTTTTAACACCCAAACTACATTCCACATTCAACATTGAATATCAAATCGGTAGTATCGTAGTGCCATTGCACAGCAATGGAACTGATAAACTTTAAATTCATCCATTGAAATTCACAGAGGTCGTAGCATACCAAAACATAAAGTCGATTTAATTAACCAAAGTCCTTTATAGAGCCATAAAATTTTACATAGTTGCATCTTGGGACAAAATTCCCGAATGGGATGAGAACCTCCAAACCCAAACCTACAGGTTATTGAAACCGGAACATTACTATCATCATTTCCCCAAACCTAGGTGAAACCCAACAACATGGTTTCTTACAACCTCACAACATAGAAACCTTGCAATCGTGTAAATGACCAAGAAAATGGGTAAAGCCTCCTTCCACATGGGTTTACCTGTATTTACACAAGTCGACCCAATTCCTTGCTAAAACATTGTAGAGCACTCTCGTCATCCCCAAACCTGCATAAAAACAAACCAGAGACATATGAGGAGTATGAAATACATATGAAAACACAATGAAAATTTAAAAAAGATAAAACACGGTGGAATCCTTTACATACCCATAAGAGTTTTATGCTAGCATTGTAATCCAACCACAGTATGCGCAGCTCCAACACTGGAGCATAATACTCCATCAACACCAAACGAAAGACCAAACAAATCACAGGAGAAAAACCCTAGCTCAAGGGTTAAGCCTTGGGCCTTCCCATCATGTGGATCCTTAAAGGAGCCAGCCTGGCCTCCACTTAGATTCAAATCGAAACCGACATTCCATAGTTTTGATTTCCATATGCATTACTATAGTATAAACCCTCCATGATATAGTTTAAAAGGATACAACCAAGATTAAAACTTAAGCCCTCTACACCACAGTGTAAAAAAATACATTATACATTTAGGATTAAACCTCTTCTTCCTATAGCGGTGAGCTCAAGTTTTTGAGCATAGGATTTGGTATTTCTTTGACAAAACCTTTAGCACTTAGGAAAATCTAGTTGTAGGTGCTAGGATTCTTTTCATCATGTTTATGAGCACAGGTTTATAGGCGAGTCACCTACGGTAATATAGGTACACCATGTGTTAGTTCGTAAAGAACTAAGTAAACCCAATATTATAGGATCCCTTACTTTTTTGAGTGAGTTGTTAGGGAAAAATCATGCCACTTCTCCACTTGGCATACATAGGTAAGTCAGCCTCTTCGTTGTAACCAAATAAGAACTAGATAACGTAACATAAAATCAAACATGAAAAAAATGACATCAGGAGCATAGGTAAACGAGATAAACATGTACCTAACTACAAGCACATCAGAATATAGAATAATGATATGTAAACATCATCATCATACATACATCACACACAAGTAAAAAAAACAACAGAACTTAGGCTTAGTATTTATCGATTTTTAATTCCGCAGTAAAAAGAAGATGTCCTTAAGATCTTAGTTGTATTATTAACCATATGAATTTTATTTATTTATTTACAGATTTTATGGACATTACAAGTCCTCATGCAAAATGACTTATGCAATCTGTTACAAATCATGAAAATTAAAAGAGCACGGACAAAACTATCCCACCCATGATCTTGATCTAGTAGACATCATCCACTCCTTGAATATGTGGAGGCACTGCCTCATGGGAAAGAAGTTTCTCTAAAAAAAAACAACACGAGTCTAAAGTATTTATTCAAACAACTAGATTTAAAGGCCAGGAAGGCCAGATGGTTGGCCTTCCTTAGCGAGTACCACTTCGAATGAAAGCACATAAAAGTGAAGGAAAACAAAATCGTTGATGATTTAAGTCGACGCCCTCATATTTTGTATGAGGTAACTTTGATTCAAACTGATTCCGACTTACACAATAGGATTAGAGAGGTAACAATGGTTGACCATTTCTATGCCAAGGTCCTTAAAAAGATTCAGGAGGATAGGTTATTCCACAACAGAAGGAATATAAAGTGGACGAGTTAGGATTGTTGTGGTCCAAAGAGAGTCTCTATGTCTCGGATGGAGCACGGGGGGTCAATTGGTAGGAAATATCCTATCACGTCCATTTATATTGGGGAATAAAATATGATACAAAAATGAGAAAATATATTGCCATGTATTAAGGGGCCAAGGGGGATTAATTATGTTATATGGAAACACAAATATTTAGGGTATATTTTAATACATTTTGTGTATAAGCGGTGGAGGGGAGGTTGAGGTGTAGAAATAATAGATCAATGCTATCAGCAATGATGCTAAGAAGAAGCACAGGAAATAGATCTTGCTACTAAGAATTCTCACAAGCATACACATGAAAAATAGAGAGAAGAAAAGAGATTGAATCACATGAATGAAGAGATGAGTATTGGTGTGTATCCTTCTATTGAATAATTATGAATAATAGTGTACATAAATAGTACATCCCTCATAGGAAAATCAAATTGTATGGAAACAACTCATAAAGCTCAAAAAGGCTGACTTACCAAAATATAGCAAAACCCCCATAGGTGGATAAAGAACTTACTAAATCTATCAAGGACCTCACAAGTTGGAAAAAGCATGAGTGAGTTTTCAAGGAGATGGAAATAACATGCTAATCCTAGAAAATGGAGAAAAAATAATGGAGGATGGGTTGGAAACAAAATCTCCCAGTTTCCTAGTTGACTAGCTTTATCTTATCCATAGAAAAGCAGGAAAATAAAAAAAAGCAGAATAAAGCAGAATCTGCTATAAAGTCCTGTATACTAATTCTAGATGGTCAAAAGATGGTCAAGATCAACCCAGAATTGGAAATAAATAATTCCTAGGATATAGATGGCATGTATTGACTTTAAGGTGCAAGTGGATGCCAACTAATTAAGCTAGTGGGTGAATAATTAATCAAATAATGATTAATTATTTTATCCTAAGTTGTGAGTGGGTTTAATATATTCCTACACCCCCATATGAGTCTGAATTTATGATGGTATGCCAAAAAATATAGATGCATATGGATGCATATAGGGCCCAGCAACAAGGCTATGGTCACCCTTTAACAATTATTATGTCCAGAAAAGTGAGGAAAGAGGAAAAACCACATGGGGAAAATCCTCCCTCAAGATAGGACAAGGCACAAATTTTTGAAATATATTTCTTCAACATATCCTCATCTTCACTTGAATCAGCTGAGTGAACTGCTTTTGGATGGAAGACTTGTTGAAGAAATCATGAACTCCATGATCATGTGCTGGAGTGTAGAACATGCAAGAAGGAAGATGAGAGACTCCTTGTATCTCATCATCTGATGAAGTAGGAGCATTATCTGAATTCTTCTTACTACTGTCAAACTCTGATCTCCAAACATAATCTGAAATGGAAAAGATATCTGTGCATACTCCTTCCCAAAGAGTACAAAAGTTAAGACAATTTATTTCACACCCAATTCCCTGAATAGCTGCAAAATTGTGATGTGAATCACATGCAAATATTCCAATCTGATGTAGCACCTGTATATATCTGATATGAGGTTGATAAAACTCTGATATATCAGAAACATTATCATATGGAACAGCAAATACAAAGGCTTCAGTGGCTCCATGAGGATATAGGGCTAGGCTAGGAAAATTATGAACAACTGGGGAAAAATGATAGGTGTAAAAATATGAATGATGGATGGGATTAAGATATGAACAATAAGTGTTTAGAACAGATCCAAACATGTTTAATATCAGTCCAAATATGACTAAGTACATGGATAACCAGCCAATGAAAGATAGGAAAGACTTCAAACCATGTAAGATAAATATCACTGCATAAGAGACCAATGAGGAATCAACTAGTGATCTTGGGATTTGTATAGTCTTTGGATTATTCAGAGGTATGGTATATGGTATGGATGGTGGTATTATATGTTTCATGACATGCATATTAGCCTGCAAACAATCTTCTAAATCATATATACAAGCTTGTGAGGAAGAGCTGCTCAAAGGTAAGTCAATATCTAGTGAAAAATCACAATTTTTGGGAGATGAATCTAGTAGATTGAGAGGAGGATCATCAAATAAAATTTATGATATTTCTGATTCTGATATATCATATAATAAATCTATATCAGAGGCATGAGAAAAGGAGATAACTATGGCACTCAAAGCATAAGTTATATCACCTTGGAACTACACAGTATGACATTGTTCTGAGGAATCAATAGGCTTCTCTAGTTCATCTGGAACTTCGATCTTGTGCTTCTCAAGAAGCTGAGACATGATGTCCATATTATTCTTGAAACACTTCTTCTCTAAATGAAAACCCTTTCTGCAATAAAAACACTTGGATGTGCTCCCTTTCTTCTTAACTTTCTTCATTAAATCTTCATATGAATCTTCATCTTCAATTTCTGACTTTGGCTTCTTCACAATTTTCTTCTCTTTTGATTTGAATTTGTTGCTTCCTTGAACCAAGAGAGCATGATATTTTCCCTTTGAAGAATTAAGGACACCCATATGGATCAATTTATCTTGCTCCTTTGTTAGTGAATCAAGAAAATAATTTAAAGAAGGCATTTTCCACTTAGGAACATCAAGCCTAGTTGCATGAAAAGTAGACACAAAAACTGAGTAATCAGGACCCAATTTTGAAAAAATGGAAAGGATTAATTGATCATCTACTTTCTCAATCCCACATTGCTTGAGAATTAGAACAAGTGACTTGAACTTGGTGAAGAAACCCTCAAGAGATTCAAAATTGCTTGGACTTAGTGAGAATAACTCAATCTCGAATTGATGCGCTCTTAGCTCATCTTGAACTCCAAAGAGAGACTCCAATTGAGTCCATAATTGGTTTGGAGTGGTCAAACCATATAGATGAAAGAGTATATCAGGAGAAATAGAGAGGCAAAGCAATCCATAGGCTTCATCCAACCTATTATGCCACTTAGCTTTCTTAATCATAGCATTGGGCTCATTCTCCAAAGCTAGTGTAACTCTGTATAATCCTCTACTGCGCAATAGAATGGAGATTTTGGATTTACATTCGTGGTAGTTGAAGGACATAAGAATTATAGCTGATGAAGAATCCATATTTCTGAATTGATGTGCTCAAGAATAAAATCTCTGCAACCTGCAAAACAAACTAGGAGAAAATCGTGTAAGCTAGACAAGCTCTTCTTTAGAGAGGGATAGGATATTGGATGTGCTCCTCAACTCTATAGAACTTGATAAACCTTGCTGCTCTGATACCATGTAGAAATAATAGATCAATGCTATCAGCAATGATGCTAAGAATAAGCACATGAAATAGATCTTGCTACCAAGAATTCTCACAAGCATACACAGGAAAAATAGAGAGAAGAAAAGAGACTGAATCACATGAATGAAGAGATGAATATTGGTGCGTATCCTTCCATTGAATAATGATGAATAATAGTGTACATAAATAGTACATTCCTCATAGGAAAATCGAATTGTATGGAAACAACTCATAAAACTCAAAAAGACTGACTTACCAAAATATAGCAAAACCCCCATAGGTGGATAAAGCACTTACTAAATCTATCAAGGACCTCACGAGTTGGAAAAAGCATGAGTGAGTTTTCAAGGAGATGGAAATAAAATTCTAATCCTAGAAAATGGAGAAAAACTAATGGAGGATGGGTTGGAAACAAAAGCTCCCAATTTCCTAGTTGACTAGCTTTTATCTTATCCATAGAAAAGTAGGAAAAGCAGAAAAAGCAGAATAAAGCAGAATCTGCTGTAAAGTCCTGTATACTAATTCTAGATGGTCAAAAGATGGTTAAGATCAACCCATAATTGGAAATAAATAATTCCTAGGATATAGATGGCATGTATTGACTTTAAGGTTCAAGTGGATGCCAACTAATTAAGCTAGTGGGTGAATAATTAATCAAATAATGATTAATTATTTTATCCTAAGTTTTGAGTGGGTTTAATATATTCCTACATGAGGGAAAATCAGGGGACAAGGACATGATGTATTAATTTTGATGGAAAAGGGATACTCAATGGATATGTATAACGGTTGATGTTAGTGCTCTAACGAAGGGTTTTTATGTTTCCCATTTGCATGGTTGGTTAATAGATATTCAAATTGATAATGGAATTGAGGTAATGAAGAATTATAATTTCTATCTTTTATGTCATTATTATCAATTGGAAGTGTATTTTAAGTGCATATTTCGTTTCCAGAAATCATGTGTTTTTTTATGCCTTTGAATGTAGTTTTCCTCCTTGAGTCCATTTGAATATTTTTTGCTCTAGAAATTTCCTTTTGCTTGATCTTTAAAATCAACCCATCCATTAGAGAACATCTACATTTGTGCATTGTGAACATGTCTCTTTCTAATATGCCTAAAGAAAGCCTCATGCAATCCTTGACCCCATTTTCCCATTATATTAAAATACTAGTTTCCAATTCCTTCGTGATTCTTATATTTTACAAAAACTGAAACACTTTGATTTTCTAAAGTTACTCTTCATTTTCACCATGTATTCCATTGTTAAGCTCTAGTAATCCTACCTTAAGGACTATGCCTTTGAGTTAGAGAAGAGATATCCTAAAGAGACAAAACATGTTAGGTGTGGTGACAATGGCCTCCCTCTTAGTTTTCCATAAGCTATAATTTATTTTAGCAATTCAATCTTAAGATGTTAGTTTGTGTGCTAACAGGGAAGAAAAAACATCTCTAAGATGGTGGATATATTCTTAATGGTAGAAAAATTGGTTGAGGAGGTTGAAAGATTTAACTATTGGGTAGGAAACAATGACTTATATGATTTACTTATTCTTATACAACTAGAAAAGGAGGACAAAAAAACTCCATTTCCTTTTAAATATAATTATGATTGGTTGGATAATGAATATTTTATACTTCTTATTACAAAAAATGTAATTTTTATGATCCTTGTTCCATAGATGTACTTATTCCATGTCCAAAATAGTAAATTGGCATCCACATACCATTATTACACATTTAATTTGTATTTTCAATGAAAATACTCATTCATCACCATACTGAAAATAACCTGATAAATGTCATTTACCATTTACACATAACAACATTTTAGTAATTATTTTTGAGTATAAATACTCAAATAAAATGTTAATTTCTAATGAGTAATAGAGTTTTAATTACCAAAGGTCAAACTATGGGGTGTTATATACACCCACCCTTTGGGAAAATTCATCCCGAAGTTATAGTCAAAATAAAATGGGAAATTCACAACCACAACGTTTGGAATAATTTGACATAATTCGTCATTAATATATGTTTTATGTCTTGGGTAGGTTATAATTTAAGCACATACTCACACCTACATGTGTGAGTGAGATAAGACATTATGTCTAGGAGAATTGTATGGTATTTAAATTTATTAACCCTAAAATTACTAGGACTTTTATAATTAATTTAATGAGGCATAAATAATTTAATTGAATACTTTCATAATTAATGCCATTAATTTAATTAGAAAGTATTATTATTACCTCGATCGACATTTTTATTTGATATTTGGGGTGGACTACGACATATGCTTCTTCATCTACAGACGATGATGAGACACGTGTACTATCGAGATTGATTCTATGGAAGTTGTTCAAAATTTGAAATAAACAGTTATATAAAAAATAACTCGTAGTTGATGAATGGGTAACTTGCAACGATGCATGGATAACTCATAGATGATGAATGATAAACCAATAGTTGATAAATGGATAACATGAAGAATGTTGATGATAACATGTAGCTAGGCATGAATAACTTAGACTTAAACCAATTTAACTAAAATAATATGAGGAATAATTTTTTTTTCCAAACTGTCTTCCTTTCCATCATTATCTCTCAACCATTTCATCCCTATCAACGTGATCCCGCCACAAACTATGTGGATGTGCTAGTTTTTAATTATGTCGATAGGCGTTATTATCTTAGAATTTTTGGGTGGATTACCATTTATGTTTTTTCATCTATGGACAAGAATAATTGATTCTACTGAAGTTGTTTGAAATTCAAAATAAACAATTATAACTAGCACGTCCACTTAACTTGTGGCTGATGAACACCAATAAATAGGTCACAAGTTAACTACCACTAATAAGTTATTAGTTACTTGTTCTCACCTTATTGTAGTTAAATGAGTTATCTCTCACAAACTGCATCGAGTTATATCTCACAAACTGCTAGCTATCCACGCATCAGCTAGGAGTTATCCATGCATCAATTATTTTGGAGAGTACACTTGTTTCATATTCGTGCAATCTAGAAAAAACATAGGTGCTTGTCCACCCCAAAATCTCAAATAAAACCACCTATCGGTGAAAAAATAATAATATAAAAATAATTGGTAGCTTATGCATGGATAATTCGTACTCTTGAATTGATAATCAACACTTCATGAGAGATAACTACAAGAATGTGTGAGAGAAAAAATATATATAAAAATAATTGATGGTTGATAAATAGATAAATAGTGGGTGATGCATGAATTTATAGATAAAGTATAATTTATGATGGACTAGTATTTGTGCATGCATAAAGTATATTTTAGTGGTACTTAACTTCTCTCTATCAACGTTTACCAACCACAAAAGTGATTGTGCTAATTATATGTTTAATTTTGTGGATTATATACATATAAATTCTTATATATATCTATATCTATCTATCTATCTATCTATCTATCTATCTATCTATCTATATATATATATATTATTGAATTTATTTTATGTTTAACATTTTGTTAATAAAATAAATAGAAAAAAAAAGAATAACTAAAAATATAAAGTCACAAAAATAAAAAAATAACAATCTAGGTTTAATCCCTTAAACCCTAAAATTGGGTAGGGTAGTTGCTTGCAAGGGGACCATGTTTGCTCTTCCACCAAGCCTGCCATTTAAACAATTAATAATAAAAAATAATAAGAGGGAAAAATCTCCGTTTGCTTATGCCTCCACATCAGAGACTTATTTTTCTCTATGCAAGTGAGCTCGGTTCGGCTCAGCTATAGCACTATGCATCTCAACTTAGCTCCACTCGGGTACACAACTGTGCAGCTTGGCTCATCTCCACTCATCTCCACCACTGCATAAGGAGGTTTTATCCCAGTTCCTTTCTAGGGTTTTAGTAATTTGGATCCTACCAAGGCTGGCTCATCCTCTCTCTGCGCATGTAGTTAATCGTCTCAGTGGCCTAACACTGTGCTATTCCATCTTGGGCTCATTTCATTTAGGCTTCCCTTTGATTTGTTTAAAAAATTTCTTGTTTGTTTCTTTTCTTTTTTGAAAAAGGTTGCTGTTAAGGGCTGGAGGCCCATGGATCGCACCACCCTCCGGTCTCCACCCTATGCCCACAGGTGGGCCATCTCAGTCTTCTGTGGTTGTGGCCATGAGTGTCCAGAGACAAGTGTGCAATTCGAGCCTGCGGCCCCTAGGTGAGCCTAAGCACAGTACGGATGGCGAGGGTCACCAAGCCAGCTCGTGAAGGCTCAGCCTGCGCAACCATGGTTGCTGGCCCTGATCTCAGATCCCATCATCCTTTGGTATATGCATAGTGAACTCATGTTTTCTCGTGGGCTCTGATGTGGGCTTACTCGATGGATTGAAGTTTGGTTTTGAATTTTGCACTGCGTCCAGTGCAAAAAATACTCCTTACGAGCTAATACATGGGATCTCCAACTCTACTTAGGGATCTCATAAATGATTGTTATTATTTAATTAATTATTTTGGGATAACAATGTGATATTTTGGTTTTTTTAATGTAAAAACTACATGACACAACAACTATTGGAAATAAAAGACATTGAAAATGAAAACAAACATTGTGCTTTTACATTGTACCATCCTCATTAGAACATTTTCTCTCTATTGGAACATTTTCTTTCTGTTGGAAGGGTTTTTCATTCAAAACTAGATGCTTGAGCATTTTTTATATAAAAATATACTCTTTTAAATTATTTTTTTAATGTATTTATGTTAAATGATTTTTATAGAAAGAGATTACGCTTACGCTTATGATATATAAAGACACTACTGCAAAGGCAATAGTATTTAGCTGGTTTAGGATTTAGTAACATTTCTCTACATAAGATATACTTTTTCCAATCATAACTTTTAATCTTGTCGTAAAAGCATGATGGAAATATACTCTTAGGAATCTATTTCATGAGCATTGGTAAAAAATCAGTTCCTTCTAAATCATATTGATTTCTAACTTCTTCTTTTCCCATGCTAAGTCCTTGAGTGTTTCATAAACCATTAACATGTTCAACAATGTTTATTTTATGTATCCATTGCCTATTTTCCATACTTTGTCATAATTTTTATTGGTGGATTAATATTCATTTACTTAAAGTGTGTTAACACTATGGAGTTATGCTTTAAAAGATCCTTTAAATAAAGTATATGGATTGTTCTTCATATCAATAAAGATATACTATATTATCTTGTATTATGGTGTAAATACATATTAATTATTGTTTTTGTTTTATCTATTTTTACTTAATTGTATACTTTGTTATTACACATATCATATCTTTTCTATTTTATTGATACTTAAATATTTTATTAAAATATACTATATATCTTATATTATTGTGTAAATACATGTTAATTATTTACTTTATTTTATTTATTTTTACTTAATTGTATAAGTTGTCATTACACATACCATATCTTTTCTATCTGGTTGACACTTAAATATTTCATTGTATTGTACATTCTTAATGCTATATCATTATATTACATTATTATATATTATAGTTTAAAAAATTTGAATTGGAATTGGTTGAGGGTTAGCTTGTACTTGGAATGAGAATCTATATCATTATATACATTATTATATATCATATTTTAAAAAATTGGAATTGGCATTGGTTGAGGGTTAGCTTGTTGTACTTGGAATGAATTGGTTATAAATCGGTCAATTTGAATTTAATGACTTTGTTTACTAACAAATACATAAAATATCTAAACTTTAAAGAAAAACAATATTTTAAGATTTTAATCCATGATTCCAAAGCATTAGAGACAAAATATCCAAAGTTTGTTTATGTATATACCATATAATAGTGAATATATTAGAATGCACAAAGTATATTATGCAATGCATATCTAAGAAATTTGACACTATAAAAAAATACATAATCTTATGAGGCCTATAGGCTATATGAATTCTAGAGTCCAAAAAACAACATGCTACATAGTCAACTATCATACATCATCAACTACATACTGCATAGTCCACTATCCCCATGGTCGTCCCTCACTCACATAGTCACACTATTTGCAAATTGCTATTATTGCATCATTTCTCCACAATGAGAATAGTAAATATGTGTAGGGAAATAGAGTTGGGGAGGTTTAGTCCACAGGCTCCACATGGCTAAGAAAATCAATCAATCGATTTTTTACATAAATCGGTCGATTGGACCAGTTTGGTATCAGACCAGCCGATTTGGTGTATGAATCAGTCAATTATGCACCAAACCGATCGATCGAACCGATTAAGATAATTTTACCAGTAACTCGATGAATTGGTCCATTTATGCTCCAACAAACAAGCTAAGCTAATGTAATCTTAGTAAAATAAATAACCCGAGTAATCTTATTAGTTATAGTGGATGATTTGTCTAAGCTAAAATCCAATATCTTTGTTTTATACCTACTCTATTTATGTCCAAAAATTATAGATGATTTTGTCCAATCATAAATTCTAAAAGTCATAATGATGACCCTCTCTATGTTCTTCAAGCCAAAGTGTACTAGGATCTTGGAGTAAGCATTGTTTGGATAGAGTATCGACTTTTATGTTATTCTCCCTATACATATGTGTAAAATATATGTAATCAAACTGTTATTTATTGTCTAATATTTGCTCAACCAAATCCCGTAGTTTCACATTGTGAATTATATGTTGGTGTGTCATCCAACCTATAACATGTGATGAATCTCCAAATACCAGTAAATTTCGAATCCCTAGTTTGAAAAACACCATAATGAGTGATTTGAATACCATGAACATGCCAAAGAAGGTGTTGAGCTTTTGGATGGGACGAAACTTGTTGAGCTTCAATTTTGTTGGTACAATAAAATAAAAGGGCAATGATTGCACATGTATTATTTGATAGATCATATTTTTGTACAACTTGAATCTTTTATAGCAATGACCAACTTATATTACAACATTATAAATGACATATGCAAATTAGATGAAAGTGATTACAAGTTCTTTTTTATTCTGTCAAAAATATTAACAAAGTGAGTTGAAAGAAAACAATATTCTTTTTATTCATTCCCATCTAGTAGGTAATTTAAAAATAAATATTGGTTGTATTTTTTTTTATTTCATGTAGCAATTTCGTCTTGATTTAATACTTTTTCGCCTTAGGTGTAGTGAATAGTTCGAATGGTGAATTTTGGGATAAACCAACCTAATTTGTTCCACCTACTTTTTCGTATAAGTTTCTTTGACCATTAATCTTTTGTATTTGTATTTCAACTTTCAAGATATATATTGTGCTAGTGTAACCTTCCATCTTATGATTTTAAATCAAATTTCAATACATATTTGGATTTGACACGATGATCTAATCTTTATAGGTACATGGGTTGATGCAAATTCTGTTGAATTTTAGCATGTGCATAATATTCTTTAAAATTTTGCAAACGATAATATAGATAACAATAAAACAAGTGCAGGATAATCAAGCATCACACAAATTAACACCATATGTTTTCACGGGGAGACCTTTAAAGGACAAAAACCCCAAAAGGATTAGTAATTCATCCCTTAAATGAGATGACTGAGTTTGTAGAAGAAATAGGAAATTTATCTTAGAATCCCGAGATAAATGTTGTAACAAAATTTTTAAACCCTAACAGGATTGAAAAACATTTACAAACAAAAAAAATGCCACGTGAAGGATGAAGACTAGTTGCTTGAAAAAAATCTTCTACTTGCCGAAAAAATTGCAAACTGTGTTTACTTCCTAAAAATTGCAGATTGCTTCTTGAGATGTTTTTACAGCTTCCCAAACCCAGTCTGTTGCAGCTCAGAATCTCTGTTGGCTACCCGAATTTGTTGTGGGATTCCCATATCATTTTTTTGCTGCCTGAAGCATGTCTACTGCTGTTCGGAATCTTTGTGGAATTCCCATAATTGTTGTGGGTTGCGTGGATATGTGGTACGCTGCCCATAATCTCTGTGGGATGCCTGAATTTGTTGTGGGATTCCTAGATCTATTGGAAGTTTCTTGAACCATATTTGTTGTTTCCCATGAACAAGTAATGGGTTGCCTGAGCTTCTAGTCTGCTGCCTGAATTTCTTTTATACTTGCCCATGAGTGAAAAGGAGTTTCCTGTGTAGAGGAGCAGCCTTTGGAGGCTCCCCTACTGTTTGTTGCTACTGTTGTTGCTTAGTGAACGGTATGAAGAAGCCCTAGAAACACTCTCAGCTCCTTGGTGGACTGTAATAAAGAGAGTGAAGATTCCCTTGCTAGATAAGCTGCCATGCTAGGGCATAAGATATAAATACCAACCACTCTCCTTTCTTCAATAACAATGAAACAATTGATCCCAATCACGAATGGAGGAGTAGTCCAAGATGATGAAGAGAAGTCATTAGAGGAAATTTGGGGTCTAAAATGGGCCTTATAAGAAAACATGCCAACAATAAGTTCTTGTGAGTTGGAATTCAAGAACCAATATAATTTCAATAAAATGAGTCAACCATAATGGTTGAATACATATTTTTGTCATAAAAAAACTACTTTTTTTATTTGTATTTTCAACATATCTCGTTGTGTTTTTACTCAAATTTCGATCAAGAGAGCTCGTTGGATGCAGAATTTGATTCTGCATCCAACGAGTACTCACATTGCATACTTTTTTTGGACCCCTCTACCCCAAAAACAAGAAATACCTGAAAAATGTGATGATGACATCATCATCACATTTTTCAGGTATTTCTTTTTTTTGGGGTAGCGGGATCCATCAAAAGTGTGCAGTGTGGGTACTTGTTGGATGCAAAATCAAATTCTGCATCCAACGAGCTCTCCTAATCGAAATTTGAGTAACATGGATATATGTCGAAAATAAGAACACAAAAAGTATTTTTTCTTTCTTCCACCAAAATTAATAAATATTATTTTATTATTTTAGCTATTATTTTATTATTTTCCTTAGGAGGCCCATTTTACTACCCCAAAAATTTCTCTAATGTGTGTAAAATTGTTTTGTGTTTTACTTATATTTATAGTATTTCAAGCACTTGAAGTGGTCCCTCATAATTAGGAGTTCAAATTAGGGTTTTTTCTTTTTCATCTTTGACCCTTTGACTTTAAACTTACAATAGGTCTTCTTGTATTTTGACTTTAACCTCGTGGTATTCCTTACAGGCCAAGGCTTAGGGTAAGAAGGTCCTTAAAGTTTTTAGTGGTCTATGCATGTGGTCTCCAGGGTCCTTCATGCCCACTCAAAGTACATCTTCATATATAGGGAGAATTACTAATTCTTTTAACTTAAAGTCCTTGTTCCACCCAGATCAGGCACTAGGGGTAGTTAATCCCTAGAGAAGGTCACATAGCCCATAGATCAAGGATATGCGTACATCACATGCCCAGACTTGGTCTAGGGCTTATGGTGATAACCTGGTAACCGACGAGGTGCCTCAGCCCTAGGCTGCATCAATTGACTCAATGTAAAATACTTGGTAACTGACCAAGCACCTCCATTTTCTAAGAGAATGGCCCCCATGCCTAGGTTGAGTCCCCCAGTCCTAGACTGGTTCAAATTCTCGGTAATTGACCAGGTTCCTCCATTCAGAGAATGGCCCCTCAACTCTAGGCTGAGTCACCTAGTCCTAGACTAGTTCAAGTTCCTGGTAACTGACTAGGTGCCTCCATTCAAAGAATGACCCCTCAACTCTAGGTTGAATCCCCCATTCCTAGAATGGATCAAGTTCCTTGTAACTGACTAGGTGCCTCCATTCAAAGAATGGTCCCTCAGATCTAGGATGAGTCCCCTAATCCTAGAATGGTTCAAGTTCCTGGTAACTAACAAAAGTTCCTCCATTCTCCAAGAGAATGGATCTCAATGTTTCTTAGGAAAAATCAACAAATTCATGTGTCATTCATGATGTCAACATCATGTTAACAAGATTTAAAAATTAAGGCTAAAGGTGTTGGAAGGTTCTCAACCATGCAAATTGACATTATGGAATATGAAAAGATTGATTTCCTATACGTAAGTGGTAATTTAGAGGTTATGTCAATATCATTTGATCAAATACTTTATATTTACATGTTTTTCAAAATTCAAGGCAATGCCCCTTTTAAACTTTTAGTAGTTTTTAAGTAGTGGAAATGGAGAAGGTGACTCGTTTGAGTACAATTTATGTCATATATAGTATCATAGCTATAAGATAATCTAGTACTCTTGACTTGACAATGATTTTAGCTTATCATATCTTCCATCTTGGTTTATAAATTTATATGTGAATGTTTATAATTTGTTTAAACTTTATGGATGTATGTGTGAGCTAATTTTTTTCATCCTTTCTTTTTCTAGAAAATACTTGAATCTTTTTGTAAATATATCAAAACAACTTCTGCAAACGTATTTGGATTTTTTGAAATTATGGTAATATTGCAACTATTAATGTTAACACTGCTCTGTCTTTTATTTTTGTAGGGTTACTAATTTTGTTGCTTAGCGAGGTTATTGAAATACGAGGAATGATTCTAGGAATAGCAGTCACTACAATATTATAAATTTGTGGCATTGAGAAAACCAAGGTGATAGTATTTTGTTCTTTTATGCATATTGTTATTGATGTGATGTCGAAAAGGTTAGTGTTGACACTTATTATGATATGTATGCAGATTTCACACTTTCTCCATGATTGAGGTTGGTTTGCTAGTGTTAAAACTAAGGAAATCTTGTAACAATATACCTTTTATTGTTCTATACAAAGCCAATTTCCAAAGTGTGTTTATTCTATGGATAGAAGTCACATTGTATCCTTTGACACTGTTCAATATGTTTGAATATGCATTTGGTTCCTCGTCGATTCCAAAGTTAAGAGATGTAGTTAATTGAGAGTTCCAAATTTGAACAATTGTATTGTATTTTTTGTAGGCATTCTAGCAAAAGATATAACTCTTCATTTTTTAGGTTGAGGTTTAGGTGGGTATTGAGATTCAATCAAACCTTGATCCATGAGAACTAAGAAAAGTTAGATCAATCTTTTTTGGCTCACTAGAACCAAGAAAATTTAGATCAATCTTTCTTGACTAATTATTTTTTTCAACTTTTTGTATTGATCTTTAACATTTTCACATTGTCAATTAGTAATAGTTGTTAGATTGAATTATTGGCACATTCATAATTGTAATTTCAATTCTTATATGCAAGGAATCTGTTTTAATATTGTATTGGAGCTGACATGAACATAGGAAAAAGTCTAAATCCTTATTTACATAAGGCCTATGTGTTATCGTTACCATGAAATGGTGTCATATAAGTTTTACCATCTGTGTATCTTTATATCTATTCCATACATGAAATTTAACAATGGATATTTTTTCCTCTCCTCTAAAATTAAAATAAAAAACCTAGATATTACCCAAGAAAAAAATAACTAAATGTTGTTAATCCCTTTGATTGAAAGAATACATGTAGAGGAAATGGAGGCAATTCATTGCATCTTGTGAATGACCCAAATCCAAGCTATGCACACGGTCATACAACGTTATTGGAAAGAAAGATCATTTTTTCTATGTTCATTTGGGTTCAAACATCAATGATGTTTTTCTCATAGGAAGGTAGGGAAGTCCATCCACGAAAGGGTTTCAATTTTGCATTTTTATGGAGTTTAATTTATTAACCTATATAGAAAACATGAGTTCTCTATAGCTATACTTGTATTTACATGATATAAAATTGGTAGATTGATAGGATGTGGTGTGAAGCATTTGCAATTCGTATTCCACTGACTATTGGACTATCAATTTTTTATTATATTTGTTACATTGATCTCTTGACTGAGTTGAATTTTACACATTTTTCCTTCCCCATTACAATTATGTTGGGTCTTCCACTATCCAACACCACAAATTGATCAGTCGTCCTTGCAATCTCGGTAGGATCATTATTAGAATTATATGATTATTTTATTTAGCATCATGTTTTCTTATACTAAGATGTGTTAGGGCTCCTATTTGTTACAACTTGGTAATATGAGGTAAAGGGGGTAAATATTAAAAGTGAGTTGATAAAAATGGATACCTACAATATCTTATGAAACTAGGGGCTTACTTAATTGGAAAGGTATATTGGGAGGGGGGTTCAACAATACAATATTAGGAGGGATTTTCCAATATTTAGTAAAACTAGGGACATTGTTTAATATCCTATAAATGATTGTGTTATGGAAAAAGTTCCCTAAGTGAACCCCTCGTGGGATGGAGCAACCATCAGGTCCAACATTCTAATAGAGTTTCATCCAAATACCTACTCGGGGCATCTCAAGTGTCAAAAGATGATATTGGCAATGAAGAAACACTTTTTTCTAGCCTAATTTGAAGACTGACATAGCTGCACTATTCATCACAAAATGCCAAGAATGCCAATTGGTCAAAGCAGAGCACCAACACCCTTCAGGGTTTCTACAACCATTACCCATTCCATAATGGAAATGGGAGGTTATTAGTATGGATTAAATTATGGTATTACCAAAGAGAAAGAAGCATAATGATTCCATTTTTGTCGTAGTCAATAAGTTGTCCAAAACGGAACACTTTATTCCGGTAAAGTCAACGTACAAAGCGGTCCACATTGCAGACATTTTCTTAAAGAAAATATTTTGATTGCATGGGATACCCAAGGCAATCATCTCACATTGATATACAAAATTTACCAGTAGTTTCTATAGATCCTTATTCTTTGGCTTAGATACATAATTAAATTTCAGTACCGCCTACCACCCGTAGATAGACATACAGACGAAGCGAGTAAATCAAATCTTGGAGGACATGCTTATAATTTACGTAATGAACAATCCCACAAAGTGGGAGGATTATTTGCACCTCACATATTTTTCATACAACAACGGATACCATACCTTCACCAAAATTAGTCCCTTCAAGGTACTCTATGGAAGAAAGTGTAGGACACTGGTGACTTGGGATAGATCGGTAGAGATACTCATGCTAAGGCCAGATTTACTAAAATACCTAGAATATTTAGTCACCAAAGTGCAACAAAATATAAAAGAAGCACAAGACTTCCAGAAACCTTATGTGGATAAAAAGAGAAAAGATAAATATTTCCAAGTCGGCGTACATGTCTACTTAAAATTAAAGGCAAAAAGAAGCTCATTGAGCAAAGTTAGCACCAAGATTTTGTGGACCCTTTGAGATATTGGACATGAAAGGGCCACTGGAGTATGAATTAGATTTATGTGCTCATGTAAAATTTCATAATGTTTTTCATGCATATTTATTAAATAAATATGTCTATGATACTAAACATGTGATTTATTGGTCCTTTCTATAGGTAGAACTTGGAGGGTAGTTTATGCAAAATCCCCTTCAAATTTTGGACAAGAGGGAAGTACAGCTCCAGAACAAAACTATTGTCCAGCTGAAAGTGTAATGGAATCACTTTGGGGCTGATGAGGCCACATGGGAGAATCAAACCACCATGAAAGAGGATTACTCTGCCTTATTTCATGATTTCATTTCTAGTCCCTAGAACACTGGGATGGTGTTGTTCTAAGAGGGGAGGGATATAATATGCTGATTTTTTTACCTTGATTATATTGGGCATAAGCCCCACTGCACATGATTTACTTTGATGTTATATTTATATTTATATATTGGTCATATGCCACACTTTAAATGATTTATGTTTGTTATATAGATATACTCTGGAGCATCGAATCTTTGGCCATAGTATCCCTAGGTGTATTGTACAAATGCATCCTAGTACTAGTGTTGAGAAAAGGCTCTAAAATTGCGTTAGTGTAACGACCATTTGATAGTGTTGAGCATAAGCTATGAATAGCACTAGCGGTTACCTTAATTAAGGATGTTGAGTTTGAAATAATCTGAATAGCACCAACCTACATCGTACTTATTCAAGTTGATTAATTGAAATCACAATCTATTTCTCATCAAGGACTACAAGATACTGCCACGAATACGAGGTAACCCAACATGCAAGGAAATATAGGGCTATCTATCCTAGTTGACCGACCAAACCCCACATGAGGCCTTGTTAAAGAATTAACATAAACTAAGGAAGCATCGAATAATAAATTGTGCTACTTAATGCATGAATAATAAAAGATGAATAAATTGAATAAGTAAGTCTAAT
>LPNX010232930.1:0-17815 GCA_001517045.1 Pseudotsuga menziesii
GGCAGTATAGGAGAAATGGAGAGAGGGGGGGGGGAGAGTTAGGGAGAGAGGGTGGTGTTAGAGGATTTTCGGGGAGAGAGAATGGTGTGGTTTAGGTGTAGTAGTGTGAGTAGTAGGGTGGATATTAGGAGAGATAGAGAGAGGGGGTAGGAGGTGAAAGAGGGGGAGAGAGAGAGAGGGTGGTGTTCGATGATTTTGGGGGAGAGACTAGTGGGGGTTATGGGTAGCAGTGTAAGAGTTCAAGGATTAGGTGGGAATATTAAAATATATAGAGAGAGTGGGGTTGGGGCTAGGAGTGTAAGTATTGTAAGGAGTATGGGTGCTAAGGAAAGAAATATAAATGGGGTGTGAGTTAGGGGTTGAGGAGGAGGGACATCAAATGGAGGGGGGATTATAGGGCTGAGAGAGAGGGAAAGGGGGGTTAGGGGTAAGGGGAGGTGGGAATTGAAAAATAGATATTTAGAGGGAGGAGAAGATGGGTTAGAGAGAGGGAGAGAGAGAAAATAATGGTTAGAGATAGAAGTAGGAGAGAGAGAGAGATTGGAGGGAGGAGGAAAGGGGTTAGAGAGGGAGGGGGGAGGGAGGTGGTTATATATAGTAGGAGAGAGAGGGGGTTTATTAGAGTTAAGGAGAGAGAGAGAGAGAGAGAGAGAGAGAGAGAGAGAGAGAGAGAGAGAGATGTGCTTAGGGGTGGAGCGAGAGATATTGGGATTAGGAAATAGGGTGGGGTTTGGGGTATGGGTAGTAGGGGAGAGAGAGAGGGTAGTGTTAGAGGATTTTTTGGGAGAGAGGAGAGATGGGAGGTTAGGGGAAGAGATATTAAGAAGAGAGGGGGGGGTATAAGGGGTGTGAGGATTGGAGGGTATTAGGAGAGAGAGAGACAGAGAGAGAGAGAGAGAGAGAGAGAGAGATTAGGGGGGTGGTTAGAGGTTTTAGGAGGAGGATTGAAGTTAAATAGAAGGGTGGTTTATAAGGGAAGAGAGAGAGGGTGTGGTGTAGAAGGCATGGTTAGGTGTAAGGGGAGGAGGGTAGAGAAACACATATAGATAGGGAGAGGAGCATAGGAGTTAGAGAGAAGAAGAGATATTGGTTGGGGGATAGGAAGGTGTTGGTTATAGGTAGGTGTAGGAAAGAGAGAGGGGGGATGGCTAGAATTAGAGATATAGAGATGAGGGGTTATGCAGAGAGAGAGGGAGAGATTTAGGGGGATACTTATGTGTAAAGGGGTATGAGGGGTTTTAGGGAAAGAGAGAAGGGGGGTATTATGGGGTTGGGTGTGAGATAGAGGAGTCAGGGTTAGGGATATTTGGAAGAGTAGGAGAGAGAGTGGGGGGGTTAGTAAAGGTTAGTAGGAGGAGAGGAGAGAGGATAAGGGGATTAGGGATAAGGGGAGTAGGAGAGAAAGGGGGGGGGAGGAAGGGGTGTGGGGAGTGGTGGGTTTGGTAAATAGAGATAGATGAGCATGTGATTTGGGGTTGGGAGAGATGGAGGGACATTATAGAAAAGGGGGGTTATGGGGGGGTGAAGAAAGGGTGGGAAGGGGTGAGAATGGGGTGAGGGGTAGTGAGTGTTGAAATAATCTAAATTCAAATAATATTCTACTTTTAATTTACATTATTATTATTCCTCCTACAGGATATGTCACTAATGTAAAATTTCATGTAAAATTTATGCGGTAAACCCTTTGCTATAAGTTGGGTCAATAGTACCCATAAAATAATAATATAATTATTATTACTTTAGCTAGGTAGGTCATCCCTGATACTTTGATAGGTCGGCCTAGTTAGTATAAAATGTCAATTAGGAAATCACTATAAATAGGAGGCAACCTCCCTCATTTGTACACACTCACTCACTCATGTATTACGTAAGAGAGAGAAATAAGGAACGACAGAGAAGGAGGAGGGGTATGTGGATAAATAAAGGATGAGGAGGGGGAGAGAATGGCATGAGGGGGGTTATAGGGGGATAAAGAAAGAGTGGGGAAGGGGAGAGAATTGGGTGATGGGGCAGAGGGAGTGTTTAAATTATGTAATTTCAAAGAATATTCTACTTGTACTTTACATTATTATTATTCCTCCTTCGAGAGATGTCACTAATGTAAAAGTTTATGTAAAATTCATGAGGTAAACCCTTTGTTGTAAGTTGGTTCAATAGTACCCAAAAATTAATAATATAATTATTATTATGAGTTTACCGAGGTAGTTCATCCCTCATATTTGATAAGTCGTCTGAGTTAGGGTAAAATTTCAATTGGGAAATCAGTATAAATAGGAGGTGCCCTCCCTCTCTTGTACACAATCACTCACTCATGATTTACATAAGAGAGAGAAAGAAGGAAGGACAAAGGAGTAGGACAAGTGTGTTTGGTGTTTTGGATCTTATGCTTGGGGTTTGGTCTCTCTCTCTTATGACACCTTTTTCTTTGTTCATTTCATTCTAGTAATCTATATTAGTGAAGCTTTTAGTAGTCCAAAACTTGTGCGATGAGTCTTGAATTGAATTTAATCCATGTACATTATTCAAGCATCGTTCTTTACAACTATACATTTCTTACATATTCGAATTAAAGTAAAATGATACTTTGTTATTGTTTTCATACTCATGTTATTACTATTGTAAAATAGGGTTTTCAAGTCTGGTTTTGGATTTGATAAGCTTCCCTAAAAGCTCCACTGAATTTATCCTTTCAGTTTTGTATATTTTCTCATTGAATTTCCTAGAATTTTGGGCTATTTGGAAGTGAAACAAAGTGCTCTTTCGATTTTTTATGTACCTTTTTTTCCAAGTTCTCCAAGGCTAAAATTTCATATGGATACGATCCATGAAACCTCTAAAGGTAGAGGTGATATTGTTTTTTTTTTCATTAAATTTATAAATCCATTTGCAAAATATGGAATTAAACAAATAGTATAGTTTTACCACATCGGGTGGACCTCTAAATACTATCTTTTCTTTTTTCATTTTTGTCTCGTTTATCATGTATCCATTTACCCATGGTAGTATGGTCACGTGCTAAACAATGTTCACTCCAACAATAACTTGGTAAGCAAAATATGGTAAAAACATCACTCATAATGTAACTCATGCTAGATGGGAGGACTCATAAATGTATGTGATAAAAAATTATGCATAAGAAAGCATGTGGAATCCATCACTATAAACATGTCCTATAAGTGATTGCGTACTTACTAGATTCCCCATTACTCATTTTCATACATGTATATTATTATTTGAAGGTTATTTCTTCATGGTTGAATGCTATACTCATTTCCACTTCATTCTTCATTGCCTCCTACCTACAATATGATCATTTTAGTCTTCCCTCATAGTAGAACATAAAATAAAATATCTACTTTAAGTTATATCTACCCTAGCAGAAATGGCCTCTTCATTTTACAATTGATTTAGTAAAACAGATTTGTCATTTCTCATCATTCAAAGGTGGTCACAAACAAGTAATAGGTACAAAAGAAAATTATATTCCATTTTAAATTTTCAAAAGAGTTCACTATGGCTATGTCAAACTATATCTCACTTTAGATTCTATTGCATTTCAAATTATTTTCCAACGTAGTTTATGGCAAATTTGATATTACATACATAGAAACATTTATATTCCCACAGGTGAAAATTAATTTTTATTATTTCATAA
Source organism: Pseudotsuga menziesii (assembly GCA_001517045.1). NCBI lineage: Eukaryota > Viridiplantae > Streptophyta > Pinopsida > Pinales > Pinaceae > Pseudotsuga > Pseudotsuga menziesii. The sequence continues at coordinate 3,656 of LPNX010232930.1, forward strand.
TTTAAAAGAAAAAAAATATTATACAATATTGGCAAAAACCTACTTCCACAACTTTGGGCTTACCCATTATTGAAATAAAACCAAAATAAAAAACCTTAAAAAAATCCTTCTTAAGAAAGTATTGCTCTATCGACCGGAGAGAATGGGAAGGAACGGGAGGCAAAATAATATCATGATTAGGTATAGCATTCTGTTCTTCCCCATTTAGTTCACTCATATCTTCCATTTATTTGGCTTGTATCTGCCAGTCAGGATGAAGAGCTTTTGAAACAACCCTAATTGACCTCTTAATTGCTAGAATATTCCTCATACATTGGGCTTTGATCAACAAATAAGGATTTCTAGTACAGTTGGTTGTTAGAATTGCCATCATTATTTCCGGAAGTCTCTCGTGGCTATTTCGGAAAATGACAACTACTGTTTTTTTTTTATTGTCTTTATTACCTACAGTGGCTACTCCTATTGGCCGTATGTATCTTAAATGTGAATTGGATGATGACAGAGGAGGAGGCTGCTGCTGAATGGCACAGTTGTTGTTTCAGCGTGATTTTCTATTAGAATTGCCAGCACTTCTGGAATTAGTTTCTTGCATAGGATGTTGTCGCTGCTGCTAAATGGGGCGGTTGTCGTTTGGGCATGATGTTATGTTAGAATTGCCAGTATTCTGGAATTAGTTACTTGCTCTTGCTGCATGGGGCGGCGAAACGCTCGGCTGCTGTTGTTGTTCCAGCTTGAGCGTTTCTTTTTGCGAGAGATGGTGATCCCTCCGGACCGTAGGTTGGAGACGTTTAGGACGAGGGCTTTGTTCGCGCTATCTACCTTTGTAAACTCCACATAGGCATACCCTTGTGGGTTCCCGAATTCGTTTGTGGGGATTTTTATGCGGTTCACTGTTCCGCAGCACTGAAAATGGCTCTTCAGATCTTTTGATGTGCACCAGTGGTCTACATTATCCATGTAAACTGAATACTTTTCGAGCTCTCCTCCCTGCATTTCTGCTTCTGCTTGGTTGTTAAAAGCTATTTCTTTTCATGTGATATCAAGACCAATCAATCTAATGGTAGTGAAAAGATGAACCTTCAAACAACTCGTTTTCTTTCGTATATGATTGATTGTATATCCAATTTCGGACCACCGGATTGTTGCAGAACATATAACCACTTTGAGATAAGGAGGGGTATTGTAATTTATGGATCAATGCTTAATGGCAGCTCTATGATAAAAAGTGTTTTTGTAACTATATGCTTTTGGCTAAGATGTAAGATGTAAGATGTGTATGGACAATGTTGGCTAAAAAAACTCAAAATCAGGTTTAAATACTACCATTCACTCATAAAGCAATACCCTTGCCATCATTGAAGGTTTCAAATCATTTCCCATAAATCCAAATCTTACGATCATTTTTAACACCCGTCCATAAGCTAAACTAGATGCATTAACGTAAACTAGATGGAGTAAATGCAAAAGAAAATTGGGTTTCTACAGCTTTGTAGCCATGTTAGGTACGATATTTAGAAAAGATTCTCTAAAACATAGTAAGAGGGAGAACCATATAAGAAACCCCTATTCCAATTTAAGATAATTTAGATGATAAGGCTAAGCATCCTACTTAGAAGGAAGGTTGATTCATTAAAATAGGTTGCATATTATGTTCTTGTTATTAGGTCAAGTTGTTATGGGTTTATTTGAGGTTAATGGAAGCTTTTATGGCTTTCTTGTGTTAAGGGAAGCACTCCATTATGGTAAATTACACAAAAAAAAATAAAATGGTTTGTTTTATGTGGATCTATTTTTAAGTGTCTTTCATGTTTCATGTGTATTAAAAACTTGAACATCACTTTAACACAATTCTCAATTTTTGAAGGGGTGTTTTAGATAATGGTAGAATGGTGCTACCCACATCATAAACATCTGCCTATCCTAATTTTTTTAAATTGTGTCAATGTAGCAATGTTTTTATGCAATTTATAAAAGTTATTTTTTGTCCTTCTTTTTTTAAGTGGTGATTGCTCTCACCACTTTTTTTTCTCAAATGTTATTTAAAAAAGAAAAAAACATTGTTCATGTTGTTTAAGCCATTTTTGTTTTTTGGTGTTAAGGGTTTTTCCTGTTTTTTATTTTTCTTTTAGATGTGATATAGTAAGTCAAATTTTACATTGAAAAGTTTGGTTTTATGTTGTTGCTCAAAACAACCAAATTTCATCAACTTTATCCAAAATTAAAGCATAGCCAACAAGGTTAGTGATTCTCAATGTTGATTAACTCTCGTCAACTGTGGTTAATTTGGCTAATAAGGGTAAAGGGTTAGTGGCTTAGGAGAACATTAAGAATTTTATGGATTTTGGGATTAGTGGGTGAGGTAGTTAATGGATTAGTGGGTCAGGTTTAAGAGCTAGTCAGTTAAGATGGCCACCATAGTCAAAATGGTCAATAATGTCCTATATAATAATAGCCTATATAATCATAGTCTATATAATCAATAGTGGGATGCTACAATTACTATTTTACAAGATTAAAGAGTTAGGGGTTTTCTAGGCTTGTTTCTTCATGCCTAATGCAACTTTAATGACATTTGTGCTTTCTTTTATTGTGTGGTTATTTCATTATGAAACATAGTTAGAGTTGATCTAATATCTATGAAGAAACAAATTAATAATATCTCATTAAAATAACACTTATTTGATGCAATCATAAGAGAAAACTGCAAAATATCACAAATTAAGAAGTGGGTGAAGTTGGTAGGTGTAATATCCCAAATTTTGAACTAGAAATTTTTTATTTGGTGCACAATTTAAGCTAATATAGATTTTCCAAGTATCCATGTTTATTGCGTCGAAGACAAGGATTCTACAACCGAGTAGGGGGAGACGTGTAAGCCCCTTATGTGCTCATCCTATAGCTAACACATATCCTCTATAAAATATTTTTGAGAACCACATATATAAGACTACAAATTTAAACCATGAACATTTCCTTCACATTTCCTCAGAGTTTCCAATTAGAGAGTTTTGATCCCTTTCAGAATTTGGTAGATCCTTTTTAAGATGGATCTATGCCTATGCCTAGAAGCATCCATTGAGAAATTAATGCATCCATTGAGAAATTAATGCTCTCGCTTATTAAATTTAATCAAACATTTTGATAAGTTTTTGAATGGCTTAGATGCCAATGTATTGATGGCATGCATGCTTGTTATTAGAACCTTTCACTTAACTTGAATGCTATCAAATTATTTGTAAATAACTCTCTAATATGATGATTTAAGAGTGAACTGTGATTGTCTAATATAAATGTTTAATGTGGTGATTTAATTGTGCACTTGATTCTACTAGTATTAACTTCCATTTCATCTCACATTATGTGCTTTCTAGGTCCACATGGAATTTAATTAGTGTATATTCTTTCCTTTTCTATAGACACACATCAACCTTTGATGTACATGGTATATAATAATTGATTTTATCCTATGCAAAAATTGATTAAATGTCATGCTTTCCACTTTCTTTATCCAAAATATGGTAAAAACATCACTCATAATGTAACTCATGCTAGATGGGAGGACTCATAAATGTATGTGGTAAAAAATTATGTATAAGAAAGCATGTGAAATCCATCACTACAAACATGTCCTATAAGTGATTGTGTACTTACTAGATTCCCCCATACTCATTTTCATACATGTGTATTATTATTTGCAGACTATTTCTTCATGGTTGGACCCTCTACTCATTTCCACTTCATTCTTCATTGCCTCCTACCTACAATATCATCATTTTAGTCTTCCCTCAGAGTAGAACATAAAATAAAATATCTACTTTAAGTTATATCTACCCTAGCAGAAATGGCCTCTTCATTTTACAATTGATTTAGGAAAACAGATTTGTCATTTCTCATCATTCAAAGGTGGTCACAAACAAGTAATAGGTATAAAAGGAAATTATATTCCATTTTAAATTTCCAAAAGAGTTCACTATGGCTTTGTCAAACTATATTCCACTTTAGATTATATTGCATTTCAGGTTATTTTCCAACATACTTCATGGTAACTTTGAGATTACATACATAGAAACATTTATATTCCCACACGTGAAAATTATTTTTTATTATTTCATAATTTAAAAGAAAAAACAAATATTATACAATATTGAAAAAAACCTACTTCTAGTACTTTGGGCTTGCCCATTATTAAAATAAAACCAAAATATAAAACCTTAAAAAATTTCAGGATTTTTAATGGGCACCAAATAAGTAAAATAAAAAACCTATTAAAATATTTTCCCATAAGAAAATATAGATTCTCAATATTTGTAAGCCTTAAAAATTCCCTTCTTAAGAAAGTATTGCTCCATCGACCGAATATAATGGGAAGGAACAGGAGGCAAAATAATATCACCATTAGGTATAGCATTATCTTCCTCCCCATTTATTTCACTCGTATCTTCCATTTATTTGGCTTGTATCTTCGAGTCACGATGAAGAGATTTTGAAACAACCCTAATCAACCTCTTAATCGCTAGAATATTCCACATATATTGGGTTTTGATCAACAAATAAGGATTTCGAGTATAGTTGGTTGTTAGAATTTCCATCATCATTTTTGGAAGTCGCTCGAGCTTCTTCGACAAAGGATAACAGCTACTATTTTTTAGTATTGTTTTTATTAGCTGCAGTGGCTACTCCTATTGGCAGTATGTATCTGAAACGTGAATTGGATGATGATGGAGGAGGAGGCTGCTGCTGAATGGTGTGGTTGTTTTTTGGGCGTGATGTTCTGTTAGAATTTCCAGCACTTTTGGAATTAGTTTCTTTCTCTTTCTGCTCTCGCATGTGATGTTGCTTTGATGTTTATATTTTTTATATTGGGAATAAGACATTGTAATAGGTTCATGAAACCCATTCCTCCCCATGTAGCTATGATTATAACTTACTCTTAGGTTTTAGGATCACAATTTTTCTGGATAAAGCCCTCCTTTAAATTAAGGTCAAGGTTTTGGATCCAATAGAACCTTATAAATCCATACAAAGAGAGATCCACATGTAAGAGTAACATAAGACAATATGGTTGAGTCCACATTGGATTGTAGTAGACAAGTATATTAACAATTTGTGGGACTCATAACTTTGCAAAGAGATGGACAACTTTTTAGCATTAAATATTTTTCATTTGATCTCATTTTTAGTCCACAATACACCTTTACAAATCTATCATCAAAATCTACACACAAAAACTTGATTGGTCCACTTTTTATTTATTTTAAATCCCCCAAATTGTAGGCCTAAAAGAATCTAGAAGTTCAAGACTCAAAATTTTCGAACTTAGGATTTCTATCGAGATGACCCATTAAGTACTATATTATTTTGTTTGCTTAATGTAATCATGAGTATGCTGTAATAAATTGTGTTTCAACATTGAAGCATATATCAAGTTAATATAATCCTTTAGCATTAAGAATCCACATGCTTACCACCTTACAAATATTTTATCCCTTTACTACAAAATTTGGGTTAGAGTAAGGAGATATTCCCTCCTTCATCATCATCATTACCTCTTCCCTTTTGAATTTTCTTCTATGAGTGATTATGTAAGGTTCATGAGTCCACGATGAAACCCTAGGAGAAACTATTGAAGGGAAAGAGGATGTCTTGGTTTGGAGTTTTCACTTGTGACCAGATTTTACTCTTGTAGAGAAACATTAGAGAGAATCATCTTATTGTTCGTTCTTATACAATATTGTGTTGAGATGTAATCTAGGGAATGGTCCACACTAGCCTCTTGGTATTCTTAGGGTATGTTAGATCATCTTCGAGGTATAAGGTTATGATTTATTCACTCTATATTGCATATCAAGGTTTCATGATAAAACCTTAAGGTGAAATTGTGAAGAAGAGGAGATGACATTTTCGTTGGAGGATGTGTTGGAGTGATTCTTGCATATTGAGTATCCTTGGTTTCTTTAAGGGTCTATCGGTTTTCCTATCTAAGCTTTTGGATTGATCTTAGTACTAGACTTCAAAAAGGCTATAGTATGTACTTGTACTTTATCTTGAGCATATTAGTGAAGTTTGCAGTAGTCCAAAACTTGTGCGATTTCTTGAATTGAATTTAATCCATGTACATTATTCAAGAATCGTTCTTTACAACTATACATTTCTTACATATTCGAATTAAAGTAAAAGGATACTTTGTTATTGTTTTCATACTCATGTTATTACTATTGTAAAATAGGGGTTTCAAGTCTGGTTTTGGATTTGATAAGCTTCCCTAAAAGCTCCACTAAATTTATCCTTTTAGTTTTGTATATTTTCTCATTGAATTTCCTAGAAGTTTGGGCTATTTGGAAGTGAAACAAAGTGCTCTTTCCATTTTTTATGTACCTTTTTTGCCAAGTACTCCAAGGCTAAAATTTCATATGGATAAGATCCATGAAACCTCTAAAGGTAGAGGTGATATTGTTTTTTTTCATTAAATTTATAAATCCATTTACAAAATATGGAATTACACAAATAGTATAGTTTTATCACATGGGGTTGACCTCTAAATACTATCTTTTCTTGTTCATTTTTGTCTCGTTTATCATGTATCCATTTACCCATGGTAGTATGGTCACGTGCTAAACGATGTTCACTCCAACGGTAACTTGGTAAGCAAAACTTTGAACAACCTCTTCTGAAATGAGTTGTTGCTGTGGGGATCTCGCTAAGAAATAATTGATCCAGATGAACCATATGGTCAAGTAGAGAATAAGGGAGCGGCATATGAATGTGACCAAATGACATTCCATAACTTCAAACACGAACCACATCACTGTGGCATTGACCCAAAAAACTGGAGGAACTTTGCTTGTTTCTCAAAAGAATAAAATCCCCTACATTTCCATGACCCAAAAGCTTTTTCACCCTTTCCTTTCTCTGCTATATTCAAATGACAACTGATTATGTTAAGATAAAGATACTCAATTCCCTCATTTCTTGAATCCATCATCATATGCAAAAGATGAGGACAAACCATAACATTCATCTCCTAAAGTTGCATATTTTTCCATGATGGATATTTCAACTTCCCCACACATTATTTTCCTTGAAGTCCACTTTTGGAATTCACAAAAGATAGCAATACCAATCTCAACGTTTCTTATATAAAACTTGTGAAAGTAATGGGTGGTAAATAACATATTAATAAGTAATAGGTGGTCAATAATATATTAATTTTTATGATTAGTAGGCTTTTATCCAATATTTCATTTTGTTAACCTTCTTGTTCCCTTAGTTTTCACCAATTTGGTGTGCATTTTAATTGAGTTTTATTATCTCCCAACAAAGCTCGTACATGTTCTTCATTAACCTTAAATTCCATATAAAAATTTTCAATATAAGCTAAAAAAAAAGGCTAAAATTCCTTTCCCCAGGAGGTCTGCTCCTTTTACATTCTTGTTCCTAGTTGTCGTTGTAAACCATGCAATCCAAAAGAGCTCCGTTCTTTCTGCTTCTTCTATTCAGAAAAATTACTCATTAGTGGTCGTTTTGACAAATAGAATGAGTGAGATTCACATTATCTTGGATTTGAAATTCCATTTCATCTTTTAAAAATGGCATCTCCTATGCGATCTGATCCTACGAACCATCCCTTGGTGTGGTATGTGGTTTTGGAGCACCATAGGTTGAGGACCCGGTCATGTTGGGTTTAGCTGAGCTCGAGCAGGTGCGATCGAGTCATGTTGACTATCATTTTGGAGTAAGTAGTGGACACAAATAAAGTGAGGACACTGATGAGTGCAATTACCTTATTATTTACGGATGGCACACGGATGGTTAGTGTGCAATTGTGGGTTCTTCCCAGGTCAACAAGACATCAGGGATTGTGTGCATGAGGTTTGACATCGTTATTGTTTGGAGGGTTGGCCTAGTGGACAACTCCTTGAGTTTGGTTGTTACCTTGATTCCTACCTCTCTTATTCCTTCCGTGCTATGTGCAAAAGAACCAACCCCATATCTTCCACACCATAAGGAAGAGGTCAATGATAACAAAAATAAATGAGACAACAACAATAATATTTTTATGTTTTTTTCATATATATACTACTAACTAATGCAAGAAATAACAATGAACACACGGGAGCAAGCTCAACATACACCATGGGAATGGTGTGGAAAAATGTGGTAATAATGGAGAAAATCCTATGATATGAGTGAGAAAAAATGGAAAAGAGTGTTTTGAAGGAGTCCTTCATAATGTATTTATAGTATGGTGCTACATTTTTTACCCATGGTATTTTATTGTCCATGGTACTTATCTATGGTTTTTTGACCCATTCTCATTTTTTAGGGTTTTGAACCTCTTTTGGAGAGATTCAGGATAAATAACAATAAATGCTCATCATCCCTTCATTTATGGGAAGGAATAATGTTGTTTTGAACCATTTTTAGTGGAAATACAACTCTGAAGGTAAAAATGGGTGAAATAATGGTGGGAATATGATGTATGAGTATGATTTATACCATAGAGATATAGGTGAACAATTTTTTGTGTTAACACTACAGGAATCTCAATATATAGTTGGTGATGTTTGCTTAAGGGAAGAAGATGAAATGGCATATTTCATGGATGATGGAGGCATGATGATGAGAATGATCTTCGTGTGGGAAGGAAAAAGTCAAAGAAAAGAATGCCGAGGAAAGAACCTGGGATTTCATCTTCAACTTTCCATAAATCACAAGATATAATCGATGATATCGATGAAATTTCCATCTTGTTGGTCCTATCGCTCCAAAGAAGTAACTTTTCAAAATAGAAGAAAGAAGAAAAGAAGTGGAAAATGCTGCGAAGAGGATTGAAGACGGAGAGTCATCCTACATGAAGGTTGTCGACTAAGTCTCCCATACTTGGGAAGCCTTGATCGACAACATCGAGCTAGAGAAAGTCGTAGATGAGCTGCACAAAGCTTAGATAGGAGACTCAACTAAATGATGAGATGAAAAATTTACCCTTAGTAGAGAAAATAAATAAGGAAACACAAATGAAGAAGTTGTAATATTAAGCTATGGTGTCATGCGCACAACAACAGTAAAGGATAGATAAATTCACATAGTTTTAGGCTGAAGAAGAAAGGATTACAAGAATTATTCATCTTGTACATCAGAGGGTGTTATGAGAAGCAGAGGATGCAGGGATTGTAACATCAGAACACCTCAGTTTTGACCTTTCTGGAAAAATTGCAGAAGGCAGAAGAAGATGTGCGACAAAAGACAAAAGAGGTAATGAAAATATTTAAAGTTTTTAAAGGTAAATTCATTACAAATATAGAAGTTGATGAATAGAATTGTGTGGCTCTAAACAAGCCATGGGTGTGTTGGGGGCTTGTTGGCCCTAAGGAAATATATGCAGAATTTAGTTAGATTTTTTCCCAAGAAGGTAAAGGGTCTGTTCCCAGTAAGGAAAAGCATATGCGACATAAGTAGAGAAGGAATAGCATAATCAGATAAGGAAGAAATATTTAAGGAAAGAATTAGTCACATAGAAAACCACAATAGGAGAGAAGCTGCGACAAAAGAAAAGCCATGATAGGAGGGTAGGATGTGACGAGATGAGTTGTGGTGGAATGAACCATGCTAGAGGAAACATGCTGCCGATGCAACAACTGAAAACGATAGTTCAATAAATATCATGGGTATGAGTTCGGTGCACTGAAAATGAGAGTTCAAGGAAGATCGTGGGTATGAGGTTGACTAAAAACACTGGAAGTCACATGTGTTGTAAGAAATAAAATCATATTTGAAATTTGGGGCATTAGTCCCTACTGACAAATGTCACTAAAATAGGAATGACATCCTGTTGGATAATTGAGTGAAGTTTGCTGATAGCGACATGTAAGATTCTATAAGAATGAATAACCTAAGATGTGTGTGGGTTTCTTTTTTCTGTCTTGGTTTCCTCGTTTCTTACTTACTTATTTTACTTGATTAGTTACTTACTCATTTAGTTAGTAGGTTTTATGTCTATAAGAAGAGTTGAGTAATTTGCAGCTGAGTGCGCAGAAATATAGAGAAGAGTAGTTGATTCAGGTTGTGTGTGGATCAACAATAGAGTCAAGTAGGAGAAGATTGAGTGATAGAAGACGAGAGAGAATGAGAGGAGAGCATAAGAGAATAATATCTAGGACATAGTCTAGAGCTAAGTGTGTAGACCAAAGGTTCCATATATTTCTCATGCGAGATGAAGAACGCATTTTTTATTTTTATCGGATGGGTTTCCACGTTAAATACTGTTTCATTGGGTATATGATGAATGTGTTTATGTCACATGAACGTATGTGAATTTATGTGAATGTGCTTAAGTCGAAGGAATGTATATTGTGATAAATTGTTTATGTATTTTCCTATGACGACTTTCCTTATGTATGAATCACACCATTGATGGATAAACTATTTTTTAAGCATACCTTTATTGTATAATCATTGTGGCAGATAATTTAAGTAGTTTCTTATCTACACATAGTAGGATTAAGAAATACGCCCACCGGCTTCAGTCGAGTAAGTTGGTAAGGTGCCAAAGGAGAAGAAACCCCCCCAACAATGAAATCCTGGTTCTGGTAGTTACCCATAAGAGATATGTCACGTGATACTGCATCTATGTCGCAAGTCGCAAGTGTTTCTCACTGACCATTACTTTGTTGAGTTGATATATTAGGGTTTGTTGCGCACGAGAGAAGGTCTAAACCTGGGTCGACGAGGGAATAAATTCCAACATTCCACTTGATTATTGGTAGCTTTTCTCAAGCCCCAAGAGAACAAAATGTCTTTATTTCCTCTTGGATCAAGAAGAATCTCCGAGCTCCTATCGCCCCATAATATTTTTAATTGATATTATCAAAATAAATATATGTTATAAATTTTGATTCATTTTAAATAACATATAACTATAAATAGTTATTCAATCAAAATTTAAAATGAATTTACATTATTTCACTCCTACACACAAAATAAAATTACATATGTTTTTACTAAGTCCTAAAAATGATAACTTCCACAAGTTTATTACTTTTTTTAATTGTATTAATATTGTTATATAAAAATTAGATTCTTATCATAATTGAATTAAATTAAGAAAAATGAATTTATATTTTAATTTGTTAGGATTGATTCTTCCATAATAAAATAAAAAATAATATCTTTGTATTAAAAAAAGGTTTATAATGCTTACATATTTTAAAACTATATAAATATTCTTCCTTATTTTAATAATTATACATGAAATATTTTCATTTTATTTTATTACATATGTTTTTACTAAGTCCTAAAAATGATAACTTCCACAAGTTTATTATTTTTTTAATTGTATTAATATTGTTATATAAAAATTAGATTCTTATCATAATTGAATTAAATTAAGAAAAATGAATTTATATTTTAATCTATTAGGATTGATTCTTCCATAATAAAATAAAAAATAATATCTTTGTATTAAAAAAAGGTTTATAATGCTTACATATTTTAAAACTATATAAATATTCTTCCTTATTTTAATAATTATACATGAAATATTTTCATTTTATTTTATATTATACTTTACATTTGATTGATTCATTTAAGTAAACATACTCTACTATATATACACTATGGTTCTATTCTCTTATAAATAGGTCAAGCCAATGAATCTATGTATTCAAGCATATCACTAACCATGATGATTTAATTGGTTTTATGTTTAAGGATAGCTTTTTGTGGAAAAATGTCAAGACACCATCGAAGATCCAATATAAGAATAACTAATAATCATTTTAAAGTTCACTACAAATTGAAAGTCACAATTGTATTGCTTAAGGTGACATTATATTAAAATGTTTTTATAAATTTATATTCATAAATCTTATTATCTTATTTCATAATAATAAATACCTTCATAAAAATACCTTATTAAAGAAAATCTCATTTCCCAAAAAAAATTCTTACACATCAATCAATATCTCATTAAACCAAAACTTTTTATAAACATAAAATTTATTATTTAAAAAAAATAAAAATATATTAAAATTTATGAAATATAATAAATACCCTAAAAATAAACCCCTAAAAATATAATATAAATACCCTAAATATATTATTTATTAGCAAAAATATAATAAATACCCCAAAAATATAATATAAATGCTTTGCCATGTCCAAATGAATGATAGAAATATGATATAAATGCTTTTCCATGTCAACATGAATGAGAGAGATGACGTAGCCTATCTTTTTGGAATAAAATTAAACCTTTAATATTAAAAAAAAACTTACTTTTAAAACGAATTTGTCCTTAAAATTTGTACAAAGCTAAAATAAAAACAAAAAAGAGCATATCATAAATTTCAACCATAATATATTTATGACATCATACAATCAAATTTTATCATAAAAGATTTTCCCTCTTCCTTTCAATTCCTTAATCCAATTTTTTTCATTTTACAATATCGTTGTGAAAAGACAAATGCAAATGAGACTGAACCCATGACTTGGTGATTGAAAGTCACATGGTAACAAACCCATGACTTAGTGGTTAAAAGCTATTCAAAATTGTAGTCGTTTGCTAACTGCTTTATTAAAAAAAAATTAGCTGTTACTACTAAAATAGATACCTAAAAAGCTATTCAAAATTTCAAAATTACTGTAGCCGTTGCAACCAAAACAACCATTCCATTTCCATTGCTTTATAGCTTTTGTCTCGTTTCCTTGTCGGCGTGAATATTATTTCTTCTCTCAACTTCTGTGTTTGTGTTGCAGTCTATGGATTTCTTGGCGAACAGTGTGATTGTTTCAACAATTTTGTTTTACGGTTGGCTCTCAGCTCTATTTGATAGAACAAAATCCTGGAGATTAGTCACTTCCAGGTTATAATCATTTCCAAAAGGGAGGTTTCCCCGAGCACCTCCAAGAAGCGCAAACGAACAGATTCTGGAAGCATACGAAGAATGATATGACGCCAAGAACCGTCGGAAAGTTCAGGATCAACTTCAAACGGATCCCTCTGAAAGTTCAGGATCGGCTTCGGATCAACTTCAAACAGAGCCCTCTGAAAGTTCAGGATCAGCTTCGAAGAGCGCCCCATCAGGGGAGGAGAGAAAGAGGAATCTAGTCAGTGAAATGGAACATAGGAGATAAGAACTAGTTTGAGTAGGTAAGAATGAACTTTTTTGAGTAGATAAGACTTTATGTGTATTTTTGTTGCCTTCGCAAATTTATCACATATAAATTAGAACCAAAAAATGAAAAACAAATTCCTTAAATTATAAAATTTTCTTTTATGGTTTATATTGTATACTTCTCTTCAACTTTTGAAGTTTACGGAAATGATTTTTAATAGCTTATATTGTATAATTATCTTCAACTTTTGAAGTTTATGGAAATGATTTCTTCATTTTCATGTTTGGATCGTTAATATGTTTTAGGTAAGAGTTTTGTTTTAAATTAAAAAACAAAATAAAAAATTGTTATTATTTTGAAAATGGTTTTAATATTTTAATTTGGATTTAATTCTGTAAACTTATAATAATTTTTTTTTTAAATGTATTATTTATTTTTTATTATTCAATTAATTAATGATTTGTTTTTACTTGAGAAGTTTTTAAATTTTTGTTATTTGTATATGGAAGGGTGTCCACATGAAGTAGTTACCTAATTTTGTTGAAACCCATGAATAGGAATGAACATGTGTATAATGTGTAGATGTTTTCCTTTGTTAAAAAAAAAATAAAAGGTCAATTGGAGAGAGTGAGAGAGTGGGTTTGCAAGGGTTGCAGGGTGTAGTGGGAAACATGGTTAGTAAGAGGGGGACACTGTCTAGGAGAGATAGAGCGAGGAGGGTTAGGGGTAGGGATATTAAGGAGAGAGAGAGGGGGAGTGAGGGGTAGAGAGAGAAACACGATTTTTAGGGGTAGGGGAGTAGGAGAGAGATAGAGAGACAAGGGAGTGGTTAGGGGTAGGAGAGTTAGTGAGAGAGAGATAGGGGTAGGGATATAGATAGAGGGGGAAGGAGGGAATGTTAGGAGGTTGGTAGAAAGAGAGAGCAGAGGGGGTTAGGGGTAGGTGCAGGAGTAGGGAGAAGGAGTGAGAGAGAGGATTAAGGGGAGGAGGGGAGAGAGAAAAAGAGAGCAGGGCGTTAGAGGTAGGGGGAGGAGAGAGAGAGAG
>LPNX010232951.1:0-70091 GCA_001517045.1 Pseudotsuga menziesii
GAACGAATGAATATAAATAGAGGTGTAGCTCTCCTCATTTGAGCACACACTCTCACTTGTGTAGCACATTAGTGGAGAAGAGAAGTAGCTGGAGAAGGAGGAGGACCAGGCCTTGATCTCCTTGCTGGTTTCATCTTTTATCTTTTTGGGGCATCTATATTGAGGAAGCTTTTGCTGGGTTTTTCCCTTTAGGGTTTTCCTAGGATAAATATTTGTGTTCCTTTTGTATGGTTGTGCTTGTATATCTTTCAGTGATCCTATTTATATGCTTTTGTTATGAAAATGGAATGAAATACTGATGTCTTAGCTAAGCATATGAAAATTTAATAGCATGGTGTTCTTCAGTGATGGGGCAGGGAGATAGAAGGCAAGACGACCAATCATCTCAAAAAGCACATTTACATAGATATTTTTGGGAGGTGGTCGATTTAGATCGATCACACCTATATGAGTGCAAGACCATCCAAGGAACTCGTGCATTCCATTCAATTAGAATGTTAGAAAATGCTATAGTTGAAATGTGGACAAGGAAACTCTGTTGTTTTTGTTATCCATGTAGCAGTGGTGAATGGGACAACTGTGAATCCATAGATTGGGTTGACAGCTGGGATTGTTTATCACTCCCCATTAGTTGACAAATAAATACAGAATTATCCCAGCTGCAGGAGGGCCAGTCGACTATTTCACATGACTATGACCACATTTCAGATCTCATACAACCAGGTTCGACTATTATGTTGATAAATTTGAAATGTTTGACGACTAGTTGTGTTTAGTTAGCTGGCTCCTAGGTCTGCACTTTATTTTATGCAGGGCCCATGTACGCAAAGGTTGCCCCGAGAGGCAATGAATGGCACACTGACTACTGGCTTGCACGTTACTTGGATGGGAAGCAAACCATCACTGTATTGGTGCCTGGAAATTTGCAGGCGACAACAGTAAGGGATTCTCCCCAATCAACGTTCCCAACTAGCCCGTTGACTGTTTGGTGTAGGGAATCCATCCAGTTTGCGGTCCGGCTACCGTAGGTCAAGGTAACAAAAACAAAGGGTTTTACCGGTTACGGCTCGGTCCACCGAATTTTTTGTAATTTTGACTTAATGTATGAAATGCAAGTGCCTAATTAATAATGCAAGGTGATAAATTGCAAGGGGCCATCACAAAGTGATGCGCAGGTTCTTACCTCTTGTCTTAAGGCACGCATGCATTTAAATCACATGCAGCAAATAAAAAAACTAACTACCTAAATCTATCCCTAGGGAGCAATGTTATCATCGTTAGTGAGTAATACATTCCGTACATGCATTGTGAACAGTTACAGGCAGCTGGTACTTCATTCAAAACACATGAACAATTACAGATATTCAAACAATCAGATAGCCGATTATTTTGCGAACAACATTTATTACTCACAGTGGAAGAAATCTGAAAGATACCGAAGAACATCTAATAAGAACATAGGTTCAGAAAATTAAAGGCTCTCACAGTAAATGAAACATAGCTGAAAACGAAATAGTTCCTCTTCAACATTGTTCATTGGGTCACATTGATACATTCCACATTTAACTCTCTCCAGCAGGCAAAATTTGCAGTTTCCTTTGCAAAACGAAGTAGTTCCTTTTGTAAGTAAACAGTTACAAAATTTTCCAGGGAAAAATCCCCCCACTCAGTTCCACTTTCAAAATATTTAAACTACAATTACAGAGAGTTTCGTTTTCCCCCCCAGACGCATGGTCTTTCATTTTCTAAAACGCTTCACATTCCTATATC
The DNA here is from genome assembly GCA_001517045.1 of Pseudotsuga menziesii. Taxonomy (NCBI): domain Eukaryota; kingdom Viridiplantae; phylum Streptophyta; class Pinopsida; order Pinales; family Pinaceae; genus Pseudotsuga; species Pseudotsuga menziesii. The sequence continues at coordinate 1,771 of LPNX010232951.1, forward strand.
TTGTCTGTATGCAATCATGAGCCACTTGGTAACTGATCAGTTTTGGGTTCGCACCTTTACGGCTCCGAATTTCATCCTCCACTTCCTTGGTTTCAGTCACACTTCCACCGAATGGATCCGTCTTTCTCTGCACCCCGGTAGATTGACCGCTTTCTTCAAAACCGCCTGCCATCAATCGACAAGCATTATTCAAAACAACAAATATTAACGATTAAAAAAATGACTATTCCACAAGGAAATGGCAAGGCGCACCACCTGCGGGTTTGACAGACCTAGCCTACGATGGTCAACATGAAATTCACTGGCGGGAAAACTTAAAGTCGGCAATCGGAAGGAAATAAGATCAGAGGGCACAAGGTTTTCCCAACTGCAACACCGAGTGAGGCATAAGTTGTGGACAAGTGAAATGCGGGCAAGAGGGGCTTTAAATCGGAAGTCGGACGGTTTTTTGTTTCGGGGTGGAAACACTTTTCCTGCCGCAACGGCGGAAAGGTAGAGGCTTCATGCATGCGGCAGGAAAGGGCGGAAACACTTTAAGTCAGAATTCTGAAGGCTTTGACGTTGGAAGCGAAATGGATTTCATGGCCACAACGACGGATAAAAACAAAACAAAAAAAATAAAGTCACGCGATGGACATCGGGGAGCGGATCGTTTCACACTTCGGAAGCTAGAACGCTCTGAGAGCCGCAATGATGGATGAGACAAAGATTACAGCTCCCGATTCAACATAAAAGGCCGCCTGAAAAATCTAAGTAATGGAAAACTAAAGACATCGACGGTCCAGCTGATTCACCTCAGAGATAATGGGCAACTGATCAGACGGGTTTCTGGCTAGCAGGCCACATTCAATTCTGCGAACAACAACAAAATCTAAAACCTGCATCCTCTGGAAATAGGCCGCAAAATAATCATTAAAATCTGACAAAGATAAAGCAAGACCAAACCTTCATGGATCAAATGGAATCAGAGCAGCTTTAAATGGAAAGGAGGGGTCCCAAAATTTAACAGATTTGGGGAGAAAATTTGCAGCAGCAACAACTAGCGATTACCTGGTGAACCCGGATCTCTGGGTGATTAACCTTTGAGTGACAGAATATTTAACAGCAAAAGCATCATATTGAATTCTTCCAGCAAAATGGATTTCTCAAATTACCGAAGTGTGTACCTTTAATCATTGATTACAGTCCAATTAGGGAGAGTGGAAACCAAAATCGTCAAGTCTAGATAACTATGCCGAGGCCGGAGGATGAAATTCAATTATTACCTTTGTCTTCGGGTAGCTAAAAGATTTGGACGCCATGGGATTGGAGCATATGGTAAACAGAAATATTTGTTTGTTCCTCATTCCCATGCCATTTTCACACTTTTCTTGTGCTTTCAGACTTTTGTCCTATTTCATATGAGTTTGCTTACATGCCTTTCTTACTGAATTTTGATTCAGGATCCCCTATCCCATAGTGTCCTTTTGTGTGAGTGGTGTACTTCAAGTTCAAACCCACGGACGGAGAGGATGTTTTGGCAATTAAGTACTTATTATTCAGCTCCTGCTTTGATTTATGATGCTTTCACAGGAGTTTTTTACTCTTTATTTTCCTTTTGGCATTCGTTTCTTGGCATGGGATCATTTATATTAAATACACCGTTCAATTTGCTCCTTTCAATGGGTCCTTCGCTGTTGCTCCTTAGAACATTTTGAATGTGACATGGATGGATCCTCGACATAGTACCCCAGACTCCTCGAATCTGGTTTATTTCACAGGGGTTTAAGCAGGACGTCAATGCACACAGAGTTCTTCGAGAAAACTGTTATACTGGAAGAAATTATTTTATATAAATTAGCAACACACAGTCTGACACCAACACGTTTATCAAACCCAAAAATTTCAGATGTATTCCATGCAACCGCAGGTTTGCTCCCTTTATTGAAATGAACGAAACAAGCTAAAAAGAAATCAACAAAAACAAACTAAACACATGGCTCAAAAGACAGCCGAGCGAATTATTTATATACAAGACAGAAAAAATCAAACAGACTCAAGAAAAATAAGGTTTGAGAACCAAACCATTTACTTGTAGGTTCTCCTCCCACCCCTGCAGATCTTGCAACTTGTAGGTAGAAGGACCAATCTTGGCTGCAATTTGAAAGAGGCCTACCCACAACTGCTGGAATTTGGTATTCTTTCCTTTCTCATCATGGGGGTGGTCCCATTTGAGAACTAAGTCTCCCACCTCAAAGTCTTTTTTCCCAGCTTTATGCTTGTCGAACCATCTCTTAACTGACTCCTGCTGCTGCTTAAAGCGTTCTTTGGCTTTCAACCTGGCTTCTTCAGCTTTCAGGAGATTATATATTCTTATTTGTAAAACTTCATCATCTGACCCCCTAGACTCCTGAGCTATAATGGAAGATGGCAGCATGATATTGGGAGGAAGGATGGCCTCTTTACCATAGACAAGGGTATATGGAGACACTCCAATCGCAGACTTGGGGGTGACTCTATCAGCCCAAAGGGAATTTGGTAAGGATGAGTGCCAACTCCTCTGGTTTTCTACTACAGTCTTCTTTAAAATTCTAATCAAATTTTTGTTAGAGGATTCAGCCAAGCCATTTCCCTGTGGATAATAATTAGCTGAATAATGCAATTTAATCCCTTTATCATGCACAAAAGCAGTCAATTTAATTGATGAAAAGTACTTGGCATTATCAAAAAATAATGAAATTGGAACTCCAAACCTGGTCATGATGTGGTCTTGTAAGAAGATGATGACTTCATCTTCATTTATCTTGCACAGTGGAATAGCTTCGACCCAGTGAGTGAAATAATCCGTAGCGGTCAGAATGTATTTGTGCTGTAGGGAAGAATTCGGTTTTATTTCTCCAATAATGTCCAGTCCCCATTTCTCAAATGGTTCCGTGATCATCATAGGCTTTAGGAGCGCTGCTGCTTTAGGCTATCTTCCACCACACCTCTAGCAAATATCACACTTTCTGACGTGTGCATGTGCATCCTTGAAGAGTGTCAGCCAGTAATAACCAGCTCTGAGGACCTTGTGGGCTGTAGTATCCCCTAAATAATGTCCCCCAGCTGGACCATCGTGCAATTCAGACATTACTCTCTTAGCACCTTCTTTCTCCAAGCACCTCAGAAGAACCCCGTCATAATTATTTCTAAATAATATTCCTTCAACAAGTTGATAGGAAGTTGATTTAAGACACAGCGCTCTTATTTTCTTGGAATTCCAATGTTTTGGCAGTATCCTTGACTGTAAGTAATGTACAAGGTCTCTATACCAAGACTCAGGAGCTGTAAATAAGGGGCAGACATCCATTACATGTAATTCGGCATCATCTTCCTAGGCTTGTTCTTCATTGTTCCCACTTTTAGTCATCAGTTTGCACAACCCTTGAACTTTAACTATAGAGGATGGCTTGAACTCAAGGTCATACACCTAAAGAGCTGTTACCCAGTTGCCCCTTCTTTCTCCTAACTCTTTCTGTATGAGAAGGGATCTTACAGTAGGGTAGGGGACTATTACCTTGGTTCGATTTTTTAATATATAAGGCCTGAATTGCTTTACTACCTTAAACACTGCATAAGCTTGCTTATCAACGGCTAGGTAATTTAACTCAGCCCCCTACAGACCAGTACTCATAAAAGAGATTGGGAATTCATCCCCCCCCCTTCCTTTTGGGTGAGCACAGCTGCCAGTGAATCATCGGATGCAAATGTATACATAATAAAGTCTTTATCCAAGTTTGGGCTTTTCAAGGAGGGTGCATGTGCAACAACAGTCTTGATTTTACTGAAAGCATTCTTTTCAATTTCAGTCCACTTAAATTGTGCATTTTGCTTGACCATCTGCTGCAGCGGCTTAACAGTCTGGGCAAAATCAGGCACAAACCTTCGTACAAAATTTATGGTTCCCATAAACGATTGCATTCATTTTTTATTATGGGGCATGGGAATTTGTTCAATGGCCTTAATTATTTCTGGGTCTATAGATATACCCTTCTTCGAAACTATGTGCCCCAGTAACTTGCCCTCAGTGACGGCAAACACGCACTTCTTAGGATTGAGGGAGATGCCATATTTCCGACAGCGTTCGAAAATTTGCTTTAGGTGAAAATAGTGCTCTCCTCTTTTCTTCGAGAATATTGTAATGTCATCAAGATACACCACAACGCTTCATCCAATTAGTCCGCGGAAAGCTATGTCCATAGCTCTCTGAAACGTCGCTCCAGCATTAATCAGTCCAAATGGCATCCTTCTATAGGAAAAAGTTCCCCATTTTGTCCTGAATGTTGTCTTTAATCTGTCTTCTTCAGCTACCAACACTTGATTGTAGCCAGAGAACCCGTCTAATAAGGAAAACAGTTCAGAACTTGAAACCATTTGTAGCAGCTGCTCCATGGGTGGCACATGATAGTTATCTTTATCTGATGCGCGGTTTAAGTTCCTGAAATCCACACACAGTCTGATTTCTCCTGACTTATTTCTAACCGGTACCAGATTTGATACCCACTCAGAGTGTCTGACTTTAAAAATGATTCTAGCATCCAACAATTTCTTTACCTCACTCTGAATCAGTGGTTCCAGTTTTGGATGCATTTTCCTCAAGGGCTGCTGATATGGATTGACTCCCGTCTTGATGGGAACAACGTGCTTGATGATGCTGGTATCATATGTCTTTAGCTCTTGGTACGTCCAAGCAAAGACATCTTTGTATTGTTTAAATAGACTGATGAATTTGTCTCTTTCTGTCGGCAAACAACATTTGCCTAGATTCACGAACTTAGGCGCCGTTTCAGTCCCCAGATTTATCATCTCAAACTATAGGGTTGAGCTGTGAGTCTTTACGTTGGCGGGTCTCCTAAACTTTTCATTCAAGTCAAACATCTTTTCTAACATTCTGACCCCTTTAGGAATGAAATTATCAAATTTCATCTCTGCCTGGTGTTCTTCATCATCAATAATCGCTCCTTTGAATACCTCGTCATTTGTTAAACATTCTATAATTTGCTGGTCATCATCGAACACCCGCAGGTTGGTGATCATATCAGGTACTGAAGGCCTGAAAATCAATTCAACAGTACATCGATTATTTGAGGGTACAAGCCTAGCGGCCGAAGTGGCTAATAAATCAGTTGCTGCGTTTCTAATTCTTGGGATTGAAATAATGTTGAATGCATTAAAACATTTAAGCAGATCCCATACCTCATTCTGGTAAGCTTTCAAGTGAGGAGAAATACAATGGATTTGATTCCGGATTTGTTTCGCAACAATCTCAGAATCCCCAAACACTTTTAACTTACTTACCTTTAATTCGATCGCTTTCTTGAGTCCCTGCACAAGTGCTTCATACTTAGCTGTATTATTAGTACAATCAAACTCTAATCTACATGACAGGAAATGTTTATTCTTCTGTGGATCAATAAGGACACAGCCAGCCCCTGATCCTTCTAATGTCTTTGAGCCATCAAAAAATAAAGTCCAAAAATCACTAACCACTGAATGTAAATCTATTCCTACTGCTAAGCCTACTATTTTACAATCAATCTCATCAGCCTGCGAGAATCGAAGGAGATCAGGCTGGGTGTCAGATGAGGTGCTGGCTTCTTCCGCTTGATAATTCCCTGGTTCCAACTCAAGAAAATAGTTTCCCAATACAGAATCCACAGGTATATTCTTCTCATCCAGTTGGGTAACATTGTACTTCATGTGGGGTTCTCTTAGAATCTTGATCTGGTTTGGACTCCCCTTGTATGGCAACTACAGGTGCAACCAATCTGAAGTGAAATATCCATTTAATTTGGCTGACCAATATCTACTCAGGACCAGACCGTAAGCGTCTGGTATATCAGCCACTATGATGTTAATAACTTGGCATACTTTGTCATTGGATGCCAGACGGATTAGGACGTCTTTCATCTCACCAATTACCTTAACGTTTGTCCTATCCAACTGAACCACCCTCCACGTGGTCGGCTTTGGCTGCCCATTTATCTTCTTACATACTGATATGGGTATGACATTAATAGACACCCCCGAATCTACCAGACAATTGTGCACGTTATGATTAAAATTTTCAAACGTAAGGAGGAAAGGTAGATGTTTAGCTTTAGACTCACCTCCAATGCTGGTTTCTCCAATTTCTTCTTCGTCCCGAGGTTGATTGTCAGCGGGCAGCTTGTCATCTGATGCTTCAAGTGCTTTCAACAATCTCTCCTTTTGATGCGGCACTTTACACATTTCGAATAGTGGAACATTCGCTTTTACCTTTTTCAAATCCTCCACAATGTCATAATTCATCGGCTGTCCAATTGGATGCGGTTTGTCAGCATTCCCTTCACTTGGCTTGGCTGTTGTATCATCCTGTCTAGGACTTTGGCTGGTAATTACGAATTCTGGAATCTTATCAGCCAAGGCTTTATTTTGAAACTTCTTCTTAACATTTCTCTGCAGCCTTCTAGTCTTTGGAAGAATAATACTGTCGTCCTTCACCGTTCCTTGGCTTCTTGCGGCCACGTTGGTCTCCATAATGCCCTCGTATCCCTGAGTGTTTCCTTCTTCAGCATCGAATAATGAAACAGAGTTCCATAATGCCAAGGTCTCCTTTTCCTGATCTTCATTAGATGTAGAAGCAGAATTTTCTTTTCTTTCTTCATCTCCTTCTTCTGTTAACCTAGAATCTAGCAGTTGATTCATCACTAGCATCATAGAGTTTATCCATTGTGGACAATTTTTTTCAGAGTGTGGCTGTTGGTGGAAAGTGCAGAAATTATCCATGCCGACCTCTGTTAGATTCATGGATGCAGCATTCTGAGGAGGAGGATTAGAATGATCCTTATCCTCTCTTTTCTTAAAATATGGCTTATAAAACCTTTGTGCCTCCTTTTCTTTTTCCATATCTATGATTTTGTTGGAAAGCTTCTGCATCATCTTGGCCATATTTTCCAGATCTGGCGACTTTTGTTCTTTAGGCTTAGCGAACAATAAGGTTTTCTTCCCCGCACCTTTTTCTCCTGATTGTTCTGGGTAATCTTCAATACTTTCTCTTTCTGATTCCACCACTTCTGCTTCTTCATAGGTCTCTGTCAAAGTAGGCTTAGCCCTACCTTTGGCAAACATGGCCAAATCAGGGCCTAAAGCTGAAGTATAGTACTCAATCAATACTTTGTCTGAAGGCTTATCTGTTTTAGAGAAGTTCTTAAGATATGCTGCAAACCTTTGTGTGAAACTGTGCATTTTTTCTCTTTTCTCTTTCTTCAATGCACACAGCCCTTTCATGAGGGCAGCATGAGTCTTTTGGGTCGCATACTTCTAAAAATACTCTCAAAGGTATTCCAGTCCGGGATCGAGTTAGCAGGCAACCCAAAATACCATGAAGCTGCAGCTCCTTTAAGTGTATGCGGGAAAAGTTGACATACTACATCTTCATGCTCCCCAGCCCTTAAACCCTCTATTGCCAAGTAAAAACTCTACAGATGATCATCCACTAGGATTTTCTCATTGGGGTCAAATTTAGGTAGCAACTTTTCGAAGGATTGGGGTAAGTCATGTAATGGAGGTGTTATATTTAGAGGTGATATGGCTCTCCATGTAGGTGGTGGATTAGGTGGGTTGGGGGGTTGGTTTGCGTTTATGCCAACCATGGGTCTGGGTGGGGAGTGAGGAGGTGAACCAACTGGAGTATGAGCAGGAGAACTGTGAGGGGTCTCTGGGCCTTCTTGGTTCAAAGGTAGCACTACTTCCTATAAGGCTGTTTCTACCAGCTCTTCCCAGTCTCCGACCAACACTGATTCTTCTATTACGGGACGATCTTTCCTTTTATACTCTCTTCTAGGCAAGTCAGGGATAATCGGAAACCCTCCAAGATTCTTTACATATGCCCGGGTGTATCTTCTTAGGTCATTAACCACTTCGTTACCAACAAAATATAGATGTTCTCTGTTTTCTTTCGAGATTGGATTTCGGAACCCACTTCTTTCGGAACTGTCACCGGTGAAAAAATCTCGGGAAAACAGGTTTCCTCGGCCAGCCATGCACTGGTGGCCCTCCTTCTAGCGCCAAAACTGTTGGTGCCTGGAAATTTGTAGGTGACAATAGTAAGGGATTCTCCCCAATCAACGTTCCCAACTATCCCGTTGACTGTTTGGTGTAGGGAATCCGTCCGGTTTGCGGTCCGGCTACCGTAGGTCAAGGTAACAAAAAAAAAGGGTTTTACCGGTTGCGGCCCGGTCCACCGAATTTTTTGTAATTTTGACTTAATGTATGAAATGCAAGTGCCTAATTAATAATGCAAGGTGATAAATTGCAAGGGGCCGTCACAAAGTGATGCGCAGGTTCTTTCCTCTTGTCTTAAGGCACGCATGCATTTAAATCACATGCAGCAAATAAACAAACTAACTACCTAAATCTATCCCTAGGGAGCAATGTTATCATCGTTAGTGAGTAATACATTCCGTACATGCATTGTGAACAGTTACAGGTAGCTGGTACTTCATTCAAAACACATGAACAATTACAGATATTCAAACAATCAGATAGCCGATTATTTTGCAAACAACATTTATTACTCACAGTGGAAGAAATCTGAAAGATACCGAAGAACATCTAATAAGAACATAGGTTTAGAAAATTAAAGGCTCTCACAGTAAATGAAACATAGCTGAAAATGAAATAGTTCCTCTTCAACATTGTTCATTGGGTCGCATTGATACATTCCACATTTAACTCTCTCCAGCAAGAAAAATTTGCAGTTTCCTTTGCAAAACGAAGTAGTTCCTCTTACAAGTAAACAGTTACAAAATTTTCTAGGGAAAAATCCCCCCACTCAGTTCCACTTTCAAAATATTTAACCTACAATTACAGAGCATTTCGTTTTCCCCCCCAGACGCATGGTCTTTCAGTTTCTCAAACGCTTCACATTCCTATATCTTGTCTGTATGCAATCATGAGCCACTTGGTAACTGATCAGTTTTGGGTTCGCGCCTTTACGGCTCTGGATTTCGTCCTCCACTTCCCTGGTTTCAGTCACACTTCCACCGAACGGATCCGTCTTTCTTTGAACCCCGGTAGATTGACCGCTTTCTTCAAAACCGCCTGCCATCAATCGACAAGCATTATTCAAAACAACAAATATTAACAATTAAAAAAAAAACTATTCCACAAGGAAATGGCAAGGCGCACCACCTGCGGGTTTGACAGACCTAGCCTACGATGGTCAACAGAAATTCACTGGCGGGAAAACTTAAAGTCGACAATCGGAAGGAAATAATATCGGAGGCCACAAGGTTTTCCCATCCACAATGCCAGGTGAGGCATAAGTTGTGGACAAGCGAAACATCGGCAAGAGGGGCTTTAAATCGAAAGTTAGATGGTTTTTCGTTTCGGGGTGGAAACACTTTTCCCGCCACAACAATGGAAAGGTAGAGGCTTCAGGCATGTGACAGGAAAGGGTGGAAACACTTTAAGTCGGAAGTTGGAAGGCTTTGATGTCGGAAGCGAAATGGATTTCATGGCCGCAATGACGGATAAAAACAAAACAAAAAAATAAAGTCACGCGATGGACATCGGGGAGCGGATCATTTCACACTTTGGAAGCTAGAATTCTCTGAGAGCCGCAACGGCGGACGAGACAAAGATGACATCTCCCGATTCAACGTAAAAGGACGCCCGAAAAATCTAAGTAATGGAAAACTCAAGACATCGACGGTCCAGCTGATTCACCTCAGAGATAATGGGCAATTGATCAGACGGGTTTCTGGCTAGCAGGCCACATTCAATTCTGCGAACAACAACAAAATCTAAAACCTGCATCCTCTGGAAATAGGCCGCAAAATAATAATTAAAATCCGACAAAGCTAAAGCAATACCAAACCTTCATGGATCAAACGGAATCAGAGCAGCTTTAAATGGAAAGGAGGGGTCCCAAAATTTAACAGATTTGGGGAGAAAAGTTGCAGCAGCAACACATTGTCTCATTAAGCAACTTAGAGGGCAATGGTTTTCCAATTGGGTCGATGGTTATCAAAGGAGAATATTTGACACAGGTTTCCGAAAACCTATATAATCCTTTTAAATATTCATAATTTTTATCATTATAACCTCTTCCAACCATATGCAATTATTATAAATATAAAAGGAATTTGAAACCGCATTAATAAGCAATGTATTTTATACCTGTATTATACGATTGAAAATATTCTCCTAATGATAATCTTCTAACTTGTTTGATGGACCATATGAATATGATGTGACCCCGGCCATCTCCTCCTAAGTATAACTTTTAGCCTACAATGTAAACCCTCCATCTCTTTATAATTATCAAACAAATTATAGGTATATTATACCTAGTAATGTAGGTGTTAATGTCGATGGAAAGGACACCTTTAATTTGTCTAATTCCTACAACACTTATGATATTAATTTGTTAACCATGAAAATCTTGTAGCAAGATCAGAGAAAAATATGTAGGCTATATAGATCCAAAATTTCTTTTAATCTATCCTTAACTAGTATTCCCTTAACCATCAGATCCCTAACTGATCAAAATGATTGACACCAATCAATGAAGTAACATATACTACCTTGAAGTATGGACATAATCGCAAAGGAGGCAAAGTTGTCATTTATCTTATGCTAGTACTGGAGCATATGAAGGAAAATAGTTGTGATCAACCAAATATTCATACTTACATTAATAATCCTTTGATGAATTGATTTCACAAGGAAAATGACTTGATAGAAATAAGGAGGTTGAGAGGATATACCATTAAATCGACCATGTATATTAGCCTATTGTGGTGGATGACATGAAGTTAAATAATGTAATAACCATGGCTTATAATGCATTGATTGTGATGTTTATTTGTAGAAGGATGGGGGTAGTGAGTTTGTAATTTGAATGTATTCAAGTGCACTAGTAATTATTTTTATAATCTTATAACCACATAAGGGATGTGATCATTAACTTCATCTGAGGTTAGATGTTGAGGTTACAATATCCAAACATAGTATTATTTGTACTCTATTGGTATCTAGTACTTCATGCATTTATATGTAGGTGGATTTACTGCTTACTTGATCAAATTACTTATATATATCCATTGAAGGTCCCCTTTCAATAAGCAAGGATACCATAAGGATAAAATAACTGTACTAAATTAGTCTATTTGCATAGACTCTCTTATGATTCTACACAAGATATATATTTTCTCTTTGATATGATATTTGTAGCTATAAATGGCATCATTATTTGACTCATTATTTTTTCTTGCCTTACAAAGAGATCTATGATCATATGCAATATTCAAACAATTTTATCTTGTTTTTTTCTTGGTTGGATTTATGATCTCTCTTCTTATGGAGATCATATGAGCTAAAATTTATATGGTGGTATGCCTTACAAATCTCCTTTCTTAATTGACATATATATAGGTAGCAAGGGATATTATAGTAATTATGAGAAGAAATATATGGTACTGTTAATGCATATAATCTATATGCTCTCCACAAGTTTGACAATTCATTAATACATTGGTTAAGGTGCTACGTCTTGGAGAGAACCTATATAATCCTTTTAAATATTAAGAATTGTTATCATTATAACCTCTTCCAACCATATGCAATTCTTATAAAGGTAAAAGGAATTTGAACCAACATTAATAACCTATGTATTTTAGACCTGTATTATACCATTGAAACTATTCTCCTAATGATAATATGATAACTTGTTTGAGAGACCCTATGAATATGATGTGACCTCGGCCATCTCCTCCTAAGTATAATTTTTAACCTACAATGTCAACCCTCCATCTCTTTATAATTATCAAACAAATTATAGGTATATTATACCTAGTAATCATAGGTGTTAATGTCGATGGAAAGGACACCTTTAATTTTTCTAATTCCTCCAACACTTTTAATATGAATTTGTGAACCATGAAAATGTTGTAGCTATATCAGAGAAAAATATGCAGGCTATATAGATCAAAAATTTCTTCTAATCTATCCTTAACTAGTATTACCTTAACCATCTGATCCCTAATTGATCAAAATGATTGACACCAATTAATGAAGTACCATATACTACCTTGAAGTATGGACATAATTGGAAAGGAGAAAAAGTTGTCATTTATCTTGCACTAGTACTAGAGCATATGAAGGAAAATAGTTGTGATCAACGAAATATTCATACTTACATTAATAATCTTTTGATGAATTGATTTCACAAGGAAAATGGCTTGATACAAATAAGGAGGTTGAGATTTCGGTATACCATGAAATCGACCATGTATATTAGCCTATTGTGGTGGATGAAATGAAGTTAAATATTGTAATAACCATGGCTTATAATGCATTGATTGTGATGTTTATCTGTAGAAGGATGGGGGTAGTAATGAGTTTGTTTCAATGTATTCAAGTGCACTAGTAATCAATTTTATAAGCTTATAACCACATAAGGGATGTGATCATTAACTTAATTTGAGGTTAGATGTTGAGGTTACAATATCCAAACATAGTATTATTTTTACTCGATTGGAATCTAGTATTGCATGCATTTATGCGTAGGTGGATTTACCGCGTATTTGATCAATTTACTTCTATATATTCATTGAAGGTCCCCTCTCAATAAGAAAGGATACCATAATGATAAAATAATTGTACTAAATTAGTCTATTTGCATAAACTCTCTTATGCTTCTACACAAGATATATATTTTCTCTTTGATCTACTATTTGTAACTATAACTGACATCATTATTTGACTCATTATTTTTTCTTGCCTTACAAAGAGATCTATGATCATATGTAATATTCAAACAATTTCATCTTGTTTTTTTCTTGGTTGGATTTATGATCTCTCTTCTTATGGAGATCATATGAGCTAAAATTTCTATGGTGGTATGCCTTACAGAGTCTCCTTTCTTAATTGACATATATATTAGATAACGAGGGATATTATAGTAATTATGAGAAGAAATATATGGTGTTAATGCATATAATCTATATGCTATCCACAAGTTTGCCAATTCATTAATACATTGGTTAAGGTCCTAGGTCCTGGAGAAAACCTACAAGAACCTATATAATCCTCTTAAATATTAAGAATTGTTATCATTATAACCTCTTCTAACCATATGCAATTTGTTGAGCCACAAAAAGACCACATTCTATTCATCTTTTACATACCATTTATCACCTTATTCCTATCTTATCCTTCCATAAAATTATTAATAGTCACCACTTTCATAATAAATATGGGTTTATATTACCATTTCCCAAACCATTTATTTTTGAGTATTTTGAGAGAATTTATGGTTAGTTATTGATAAAAATAACATATTTTCATTATACTTTAAATTTAAATAAGTTTGGTGATGCTTACAGGTGTATTTGAAGACTTTAACAAGTTCAAAAGTGACCACCTAGCCTCAGATTCAAATTTCATCTTCTAGATGTGAGCTAACTTCAAGGAAAAGATCATGGAAATGTGGAGAGAATATCTCATCCAATATTTGTTGGAGAATTTGAAGGGATGAGTTGTAGATTTGTTGAGGATTTTGAGGGATAAGTTGAGAGAATAGTGGACATGTAATTATGAATAATTATCTTGAATTCATGTATAAATAAGAGGGCTCTCTCCTCATTTTGGTTAGAGGCCTCTCTAGTGGTTTGGAAGTAGAGAATAGTTCAGAGTTAGTCATAGAATAGATTTCTGATTGTTATGTAATGGAGATGATGCTTAAATCCACATCCTTTGATTCTCCCATGTTAATATAGATTTTAGTAATTTCTTCCTTATGAGTTGTTAATATAGATTTTCAATTATGTTTTGCTTATGAATTGATAGTATTGATTTTATGTGAGCTCACATGTTGATGTCGATTTCTTTATACCAGTTTATTTCATGTCATTTCTTGCTTTCTTAAATCAGGTTTATTTCATGCAATTTCTTGCTTTTGCAAGTTTAAATCAATTTTAGTCATGTATTTTTAATTTTAGTTATAGATTAGGTTCAACGACACTCTGACCCTGCATATATTTTGTCTGTACCTCACAAGTTTACACTCTCTCTGGGTTGACAATTAAATCGTTGGATACATGTTATAATTTGTTTAATATTTTTCCCAACATTTTGGCGCCGTTGCCGGGGAGGTGTTAAAAGGGATCAGAGTTTAGATAGATAGATAGATTACTTTTACATTACATAGCAATGGGGAGGGGAAAACGGTAAGATGCAAGGACAACTTCACTACCGAATTTATGAAATTTCTGTGGTGTAACAGCCAGACGCATCCACTATAATGGTGTGCCCTAAATCCTTGTTGTTCCTTTGTTGTTTCTGCAAGCGTGTTTATTTTTCTGCAATTACGAGTTTGTTTTGATGCAAGTTTTTATTTTTCATTTACAGTTTAAGTTTGGATTGCTTTTATTTTTGGGCGCCTTTATTTCATACTAACTTTCTTCTAACTTTGTATCTGTGCATTCTTTGTTTTGTACAGATTTTTGTGCACCTTTTTATTTCTGTTTTTGCACTTGTTTTGTGCTACTATTTTTGTGTTTGTTGTGTACATGTTTTTCTCTAGTACTTGATTTGATTCGAGTAAAATGATATTAGGATGAGCATAAGCTTAGAACAACTCACTGAGATTTTAGCAAAAGTTGGGATCTCCTCTTCCTCTTTAGAAAAGGAGATCTTGATAGCAGCCAAAGATGTAATTACTCCTTCTGAAGCAAACAAGGAAGAATCGATATTTGAAGAATCATGCACATCAAATGAAGAACACATGTTCGAACTGGAGATTGAAGAGGATGAAGAACTGACCTTGAGTGAATATCAAGCAATCGAAAGCTGCATCAAACAATGGTTCCAAGTAAGTACTAGGTTAGATCGATTTTGTTTTCGCCTTTATTTTATTAATTCATATTTTCAATATCTAATTTTTTATATTATTGTAGATTCCAGGTTTAGTTTTTCAAAATTAAAATATAATTTTGGTTTATTTCTTTTAAATAGATGGTTACATTAAAAATTTCATTTTAGGTAAATAATATTTAATTTTTAATTAAAGTAGAATAGGTAGGTTTTAGTTTTTATTTTTCAATTGAAAATCAGCTTTGTTTTAATTTACTCTAATGTTTCTATTTCCTAATTTTTTTTTTGTCTTAATTACTATTCTGTTTTTAATTTTATTAGGAATTAAAAATTAATTTTAAATCTAAAAATATTTATAAAAAAAACAACATAAAATTTGTTGTTTTTGAATTTTCATTTTTTTTAATTTTTATGCTAAGAATAAAAAAATAGTTAATTTCTTTTAATGAACCATTAGAAAATAAAATAAATAAATTAATAAACAAATAAAAATATCTATATAGCTTTTGTTTTCCTTTCAATATGTTCATTCATTTGTTTTAGTTCTTTTTAAAATATATATAAATAAATCTAAATAAAATAATTTTATTTTCCTTTAATTTTGTTAGGAATAAAAATTTATTTTATATCTAGAAATAAATTAAAAACAAAATAAAAAAAATATATAAAAATTTAAATTTAAATATTAACATTGCATATATCATGTTTCCTTGTTAAAGTTTCTAAGTTTTAACTTTTTAAATGTACATGTTATTATTAATTTAACAAAACATACAACTATGAATATAATAATAAAATGAAAATTTTAACAAACTTTTTAATTTTAATATATATATTAAAACAATACAATTTCTAATATACTTATAATAAAAAGTTTTAGAAAAAAAAACCTACATAAAAAGTTAACGTTGTATATATATATTAAAATAAAAATTTTAAAAAGAAAAATAAAACCTAAAACCTGAACCATGCAAAAAAATACATTTATAAATATTTTAGTCTTCAGTGTTCTATTTGCAACCTGCAAACCGTTTGCCATGGGAAACCTGTAAATAATATATCTTACTAAACCTGCATACAAACGAGATTTCTTGGATTAGTGAACGTGCAAATTTGTTCACCATTGATCACCAGAAGTTTATTGTTAGCCCTCTATTTCCACCAAGTTTTGATCTGTGTATTAGCCCTTCCACACTTTAACCTACAATAGAATAAACTTTTGCAAACTTAAAACTCCCGATCCAACACCACTCGTCATCAGATCTGCGAATTTAGATCAATGAGATCATATTGTTATGAAATACTACGAGTTAGAAAAGAGGATCCTGCCACGCATTATCGTCTAATTCTCTACCCTCTCACGAGTCAACGAGGTCATCAAATCTCGTTAATTTTAGGAAGAAATCTAAACCCGCTCTCATAACCATGATAAAAGTAAAATTACCATACAATTCATCTTGCTCCGCGTGAGGAATGATACCACAATTAATCCAACTCTTGTGGCTTTATAAATCTGGATAGAAGAGGAAGGAAGGTTGTGCCTTGCACAGCTACCCTTCAGATTAGGGATGTATATCAATTCAATGAACATGAGGCAGGTAGAAGAAATTTCAGCCAGAAGTCTGTTCCATTTTATTAATTGTTAACACCCAGTTTAATTTTTAGTTGACTTCAATAATTCATTCAATGAGATGACTGGACTAGAGAATTTCTTGCCAGCAGTTACTGGATTGTGGGTATCCTGCGGCTAATTATACTTGTAAGAATAAGAATGGACTTGTCATCATAAATAACAGAACTTTAGTTGTGGCATTTAAAATCAATGATGAACTGCCATATCAATAGGATGTTATGCTAATACAGTGCAGAGAAAGTAAAAATGAATTCCACCAAATCCACAAACGAAACTAAAAGATTACTTTAGTTAATGTTCAGGCAGTTCGGTTATCTCTTCGATTTGATGACAGATTTTATCATGAATTTAAATATCTGGAGTCACTGGGTTTTCATTCATGCCGTCCACGTTTTGGATTGTATTTTTTATTTGATCACATGGCGCTGCTTGATACGGACTTAAACTTCTTTACTTCCTGTTGTCTCTGATTAGCAGGATCTTGCACAGCATCTAGACACTTTTCAATTGCATTACTGTCATCATCCTCGGGCAATTTAGGCAGCGAGAATTCATCGGTGACCTCCTGGAGTTGATCTCTGACTGTTATGCATGTTCAAATGGCTCCGTAAGCTTTTTCATGCAATGCATTAGCTCTGTATCTGCACTTCTCATTCAGTTTATCCATTTCCAAGCCTAGATCCATTTGATTAAGGTTACCCCGTAGCGTATTGAGTTCCAGGTGATGTAGAATATGCTAAAACCTTTTGACTAGCAAAAGCAAGTTCGTCGTGGATATTTTATCTACACCAGTGAATGATCTATTTTAATACCATTTATGATTTAAATAACGACCCCGCAGCAGCTGTGACATAATCACCGCGAGTAACGCTAGCAATGGAAGTATGAAAATAGCGGGATTTTCCATTGATCGCCTTTTACAAAAGAGTGTTTTCAACGATTTTTCCTTTCTTTCTGTGCAAAACCACACTCTCAACCAACGAGATAGCACCCACAATCAAATCAAATACCAACGACAAAAATGCCAGGATATTGGATTGGGTAATATTTCTATGGACGCCCGCTAATTGAATGAATCGTTTTTTTATTAGATTCAAGTGGTTTTGGTTTAATACCGTATTTTCTTTTTGGCTGGCTAGCTTGGCTTTTAGATAACCTACAAATAATAAATCCACTCAACTCATGTGCAATGTCAGCCTGCAATTTCACAATTGCATTTTTTTTCACCCAAATTTAAATCTAAGGAAAGAAAGATCAATTTGATTTCAAAGAGGGTTTCTTATATGGCAGCTGTGGCAGCCATCGAGGGTTTCAGAGATCAACGGAGCAGCGTAGATCTTCCCATTTCTTCCCATTTGGTATCGATTGGCTTAATGGAATTCGGGTGAGGACCTCTACTCTGGCCTCTAACCTCTATTCTTGCGACTATGGATGTTTTCTCTACTAGTCTTTTTATTCTTGAATGAAAGATTGATCAATTTTACTTTATGATTGACTTAATTATTATTTCTTGATACTTTGGGTCTGCTGATCGATCGAGGCTCCCATCCTGTTCCCTATGAAGTAGAAGTGAGAATATAAATATATAGAAAGCATAACTATTGCACGTTCAGATTTTAATCACGGCGTGATGCACCAGAACATTAAGCCTAGGTGTAAAAACTCCATGCATTGGGCCAGACCTAGTGATGACAGTTACTCTAGATCATAATTTAAAAATTGGGCATTATATCCTAGGTCTCCCGTTCCAAATTCCTGTTCAATATGGATTTCCTCTAGGGGTGAGAGTTTAGAATAATTAAAAAAGGAGACAACATTAAATAGAGTAAACCGAGAAACAACTGTGATACCAGTTACATTATTTTCCTCTGGTTGATTATCTCTAACGTGATGAGCTCCAAAACCGCCTACTAAGTTTGCACTCCTAGCATTTAATCTTGTAACATGGAACGTAGATGTAAGTATTGTAGATGAGGTTATCTGCACCGTAGGCTGTGGATGAAACTGAACTCGCTGCTGCAGAAACCTTTGCAATGCTGGAACCTCAAAGCGATTCCAAAAATATAGTATCAAGTGCTGCATAAAAGCTGCTGTAGCAGCAAAGGCCAAATACGCGAAACCATATGCATATGAGAAAAGTATATGTGAAAAACTAAAAAGTACAGCAAGAAGAACCCAGGAAAATACTGCATTGACATTGGTGTCCGCACACTGATCATTGTAAACAGCTCACATAACCACACAAGAGTGAGCACCATAAAGGCGAGTAGCTGGTCATCATAAAATTCAAATAGGAAGAAAAGGATCCCAATAATGATAGGTACAAAAACAACTGATTCAATCACATGCACGAAAATGAGTTGAAATGCTGAAAGATGATGGTGTGCAAGATGCTGAAGCTGAACTGTGAACTTAAGCATGCATGATTAAGTCCCTTTAAGAGTAAATGACACTGACATCGTAGTTCTGAAAAAGACAAACAGTGACACCTACCTTCAACAGTACCCCACACTTCGATACAAGATAGTCATCAAATCTGAATGGTGTTCCAACAAACGCTTGTAGATAAGTAAGATCATAAAGCTCTTTAGTTTGGAAATTATAGAGATAACCTTGACCTCAAGAATTCAACAAACCATTCATCAGAATTGTGTCATAACCAACGTAGATCCAAATCCTAGGTTCTATCAAGCCTCGCCCACAGGGATCAAATCTCTTTAGGTGCAAACCTCTTTTTAGGTATTACACTCAATAAGCTATCAACTTTGGTGTGTCCTATATATACCATTGACTTGATTCAAACCACTTTTTATTTAATGTCAACATATAATATATTTATTATTAATATTTAAAATTATTTATGGCCAAGATATAATATTTAATATTATTTTTTATTTTGTTAGGAACTAACATTACAACATATCCCTATGAATGGTTTTAAAACCATATGCAAGGCCCTCCTAAAACCATGGGTTGTTTAAAAGGCCAACATTTTTTTGCAAATGATTCAATTTTTATTTTTTATTATTTTGTTAGGTAAGAACATTACAACATCTCCCCCATATTGTGTATTTTTTATGATCCACATTTTTTTGGGGATAATTAAATTTTTACCTTTTTATTGTTTTGTTATTTTTTACTTTCTTATTGTTTTGTTAGGTAGGAAGATTACAACATCTCCCCCATTTTAGGTTCTTTCCGACATTTATTTAGTTTTATAATTAAAAAATCTATTTTTTTATTAATAAAAATAACGTTACGTAACGTTACAAGATCTCCCCCACACTGGGCTATAGAGAGCCTTTCGGCTCAACCAATGAAACCATTTATAATAAGTTGTTGCCACATGTTACTAAAGCATGCAACTCTTTGTGAATATGTACTTATTATCCCTATTATAATAAGTGGTGAATATGGATTATGAATACATCGTACTAAAAAGTTTGTCCTTTTTTAGTATTTTAAAAGCTATTCAAAAGTCATAAAAAATCATGGATAGGTATAAAAAGAAATATTAAAGTCACTTGAAAATTGGAGCTATAAAAAATGTTAATTACAATGATGGAGAGCAAGCTAGGTTTTTAATTATTATAAAATATGACTTTTTTTTATAAGTGCTTTTATGGGTATGAGTTAGTGATACTAGTGTTTTATATATATAATGTTTTTTAATATATTTTAAATGTTGTGTTGTTATTTTATTAAAATTAATAATAATAATCAAATAAAAACATTAATATAATATTAAAAAAATATATATAAATAAATTTGTTTCTACAATGTATATTTTAAAAATTGGATTAGTATAATTAATTTTTTAGATAGTTAGTATGTATATAGTTAATATGTATATATAATAGTAAATAATCAAAAAAGAATTAAAATACATAAACATAATTAAAAATAAATTTTATAAAAAATATTGTACCAAATATTTAGTTTTTTTCTAAATAAATGAAATTTTAAAAATAATATAATAAAAATAATAAAAGGGTTTTATAAATAAATAAAAATATTTGTTTTTATAACAATATAAAAATTAAAAAATATATAAATTAATATTAGGAAAAAATAATGTTATAAAATTGATAAATATGTGTCTTTAAACTAAAAGGCTTAGCTACTGTCATAGCCAAGCCTTTTTCTTAATTTGTATTTTTACATAGTGGGACCTGACACATCTTCCGTTTGGGGGAGGTAGGTGTTTGTTTCAAGCTACCAAATTTATCATAAAAAATTGTTTATTTTGCACACTCCCTCTCTATTTTAGATTATTAAGATATTTTGATTTTAGAGGGGTCGACCATTGAAAGGGTCGACCCTCTCTCCCTATTTGCACAATCATTATATAAAGACACATGAATCAAATTTCTTTTTAGTTTTTTGCAAAACAATTAAAAAACGTTAAAAAAACACATTGACATATAAAAATTGTTTTTGTAAAATCGAATTTAAAAAATATATATACAAGAACTCTGAAATAATAACATTACAAAACTAAAAAATAAAATAAAATTAAAAACTAAAAATAAATAAATAAATAAAAGTATTAGGTAATAAATAAAATCATAAAATTATAAATTGTAAATGAACATGGAATTTTCTCAAAATTTTATGATTACTCTGCTAACTTGTTTTTGTAAGTCCCTTCGGAAACAGGTTTCGACAAGAAGGGTTGCCACTTCTTAGTTATAAGAGTATTTTATTTATTCTCTTCGACATGATTTATTAATCACATATTTTCATGTATTTTCAATACTCTAACAAGTTTGTTGCAGAGAAATACTAACCTTTTGCATATTTAAAGATGAATAAATAGCATGCAGAAATAATTTCCAAAATAGAAGAAGATTTTCAGAAAAAATGTTCCATTGAAATATTGAAGAAGCTGAATTTCCACCATGTATGTCATGAAATTCTGCTGTCACAAAGAATCCTTTCAGAAACCAATTATGCCATGTCACGATTACTTACCCTTTTCCTTCCAAGCTTATTTGTCATCCATGTTAGAGTCTATTTTTTCTGCCTTATACATCATAACTTCCAGTATGTCTACCTTTCTGAGTCGCACACATTTTCCTCATTTTCAGTTTAACTTTTTCTTTTTGAATAAAACCATTCAGTTTTCTTTTTGTGACTACACTGCTTTGTTATCCCTTCCACAAAAACTGTTTGACCCTCATATCTTTCATCTATAGTCCTACCACTCATTATGTACAACTCGTGTTGACTGATGTGGGATTCCTTAAGGCCCACCTTTCAANGACTAGAATTCATTTTTAGTACTTTGAGGCTTGCATGCCTTAATGAAAAGTTCTCTCGCTCACAATCATGGGAATACATCAATGTCCCTTGATCGTTAGATCTTACAAGTGGCTCGACATCAGCTCATTTATTTCCACTACACAAGATGTACTTAGGTATCTTGGCACTCATTGACATCAATGGTGAGATTACCTCGCATTCGTTAACGACATTCATTAATGGTCGGTAATCCAATGACTTCTTTCCATGTTCGACATCGACATATTTATTTGCAAGGTAAAAATTGTAACATTGAATTTTGTAGCACGTGAATACTATATACTTTTCAAGATATCATCAGCAGTTTTACAGCAACATACTTCAGCCATATCAGAGTACCACAGTTCTACTTTCAGCTCTCATCTTTTACTTCATCCAACCAAGCAGCAATTTAGATCCTTCACTTCACATTTTATGATCGAGTAGCAGCCATATTCCTATTGTATAGTTCATCAACTTTTTGGGTAAGTGGAGGTATGCTGTTTTATAATATTTAATCATGTAATTCCTTAAATGCTAGAATGAATGAATTTGGAAAATTCCCTCACTACATTCCCTTTCTTCTTTTCATAAAACTAATACATCTTAAGTTGGGGGAACTATTCATTATCATTTTTACAGATTCATCATCTCATTTACCCTTAATCAACATGTCTTTCCCAAACTATGCTGGCATGATTCATAATATGAAGAAAATGATTTTTACTATACATTGATGGTTCATCATTTCAAATGCATGTATAATTTTAAAATCTTATGTATTGCAACAAAAATACAAGTAAAATGAGTGAATGTTGTTAACAAAAGAACCAACATTTGTTATGGTTGTCACACAAGAACCAGCCACAAATATATATAAAAAAAAGAGAAAAATAAAAATAAAATTGCTGCCACTCATACATTTCAAATCATGGAATGATTTACTATTACATATCATCACCATGTAAATCCCAACTACAAAGCCAAAAGTTTTAAAGAGAATCAATGCATAGTTGCATGAGGACATGCAACCAGTCAAGTTGGGGGGGGATGTTGAGCCTCAAAAAGACCACATTCTATTCATATTTTAGATACCATTTATCACCTTATTCCTATCTTATTCTTCCATAAAATTATTAATATTCACCACTTTCATAATAAATATGGGTTTATATTACCATTTTCAAATCATTTATTTTTGAGTATTTTTAGAGAATTTATGGTTAATTATTGAGAAAAATAACATATTTTCATTATACTTTAAAGTTGGATGAGTTTGGTGATTCTTACAGGTGTATTTGAAGACTTTAACAAGTTCAAAAGTGACCACCTAGCCTCAGATTCGAATTTCATCTTCTAGATGTGAGCTAACTTCAAGGATAAGATCATGGAAATGTGGAGAGAATATCTCATCCAATATTTGTTGGAGAATTTGAAAGGATGAGTTGTAGATTTGTTTAGAATTTGAAGGTAGGAGTTGTAGATTTGTTGAGGATTTTGAGGGATAAGTTGAGAGAATAGTGGATATTTAATTATGATCAACTATCTTGAATTCATGTATAAATAGGAGGGCTCTCTCCTCATTTAGGTTAGAGGCCTCTCTAGTGGTTTGTAAGTAGAGAATAGTTCAGAGTTAGTCATAGAATAGATTTTTGATTGTTATGTAATGGAGATGATGCTTAAATGCACATCCTTTGATTCTCCCATGTTAATATAGATTTTCAGTAATTTCTTCCTTATGAGTTGTTAATATAGAATTTCAATTATGTTTATCTTATGAATTGATAGTATTGATTTTATGTGAGCTCACATGTTGATGTCGATTTATTTATACCAGTTTATTTCATGTCATTTCCTGCTTTCTTAGATCAGGTTTATTTCATGCGATTTCCTTCTTTTGCAAGTTTAAATCAATTTCAGTCATCTATTTTTAATTTCAGTTATAGATTAGGTCCAGCGACACTCTGCCCCTGCAAATATTTTCTCTGTCCCTCACATGTTCACGCTTTATCCGGGTTGACAGTTAAATCGTGGTATACATGTTATAATTTGTTTAATATTTTCCCCAACACAATTCTTATAAAGATTAAAGGAATTTGAACCGGCATTAATAACCTATGTATTTCAGACCTGTATTATACCATTGAAACTATTCTCCTAATGATAATTTGACAACTTGTTTGATGGACCATATAAATATGATGTGACCCTGAGCATCTCCTCCTAAGTAAAATTTTTAACCTCCAATATCAACCCTCCATCTCTTTATAATTATCAAACAAATTATAGGTATATTATACCTAGTAATGTAGGTGTTAATGTGGATGGAAAGGACACCTTTAATATTTCTATTTCCTACAACACTTGTTATATGAATTTGTGAACCATGACAATTTTGTAGCTATATTAGAGAAAAATATGTAGGCTATATAGATCCAAATTTTTTTCTAATCTATCATTAACTAGTATTCCCTTAACCATAAGATCCCTATCTGATAAAAATGATTGACACTAATTAATGAAGTAAAATATAATACCTTAAAGTATGGACATAATTGCAAAGGAGGCAAAGTTGTCATTTATCTTGCACTAGTAATGGAGCATATGAAGGAAAATGGTTGTGATCAACCAAATATTCATACTTACATTAATAATCCTTTTATGAATTGATTTCTCAAGGAAAATGACTTCATTCAAATACGAAGGTTGAGAGGGTACTATACCATGACATCGACCATGTATATTAGCTTATTGTGGTGGATGACATGCAGTTAAATAATGTAATTAATAACCATGAGTTATAATGCATTGATTGTGATGTTTATTTGTAGAAGGATAGGGGCAGTAGTGAGTTTTTTTCAATCTATTCAAGTTCAGTAGTAATTAATTTTATAAGCTTACCACATAAGGGATGCCATTAATTTCATCTAAGGTTAGATGTTGAGGTTAATTAAAATATCCAAACATAATATTATTTCTACTAGGTATATACTGCATGCATTTATACGTAGGTGGATTTACCGATTACTTGATCAAATTACTTAGATATCATTCAAGGTCCCATGTCAATAAGTAAGGATAGCATAAGGATAAAATAATTGTACTAAATTAGTCTATTTTCACAGACTCTCTTATGATTCTACACAAGATATATATTTTCTCTTTGATATGCTATTTGTAACTACTGGCATCATGATATAACTCATTATTTTTTCTTGCCTTAAAAAGAGAGCTATCATATGCATTCAAACCACTTTTTCTTGTTTATTTCTTGGTTGGATTTATGATCTCTCTTCTTCTTATGGAGATCATATGAGCTAAAATTTCTATGGTGCTATTCCTTACAAATCTACTTTCTTAATTGACATATCAATTAGGTAACGATGGATATTAGAATAATCAGGAGAAGAGATATACGATGTTGCATTTAGTCTATATGCTCTTGACACATTTGAAAATAATTCATTAATACATTGGTTAAGGTCCTACCTGGAGAAAATCTACAAGAACCTATATAACATATCCTTTTAAATATTAATAATTTTTATCATTATAACCTCTTCCAACCATATGTAAATGTTAGAAATATTATAAAAGGAATTTGAACCATTATCCTATGTATTTTAGACCATTATTATTGAACAAATTATAGGTATACTATACCTAGTATTGTAGGTGTTAATGATGGAAATGACACCTTCTTAATTCCTACAACAGTAGTTATATGAATTAGTGAACCACGACAATATTCTTGTAGCTAGATCCGAGAAAAATATGGCTATATCGATAAAAAAAAATTCATCTAATCTATCCTTAAGTATTCCCTTTACCATCATCCCTAACTGAAAATGATTGTCTTATCCAAACATAGTTTTATTTCTAGTCAATATCTACTGCATTGACTAGGTGGATTCACTGGTTACTTGATCAAATTACTTATATATCATTCAAGATCCCATGTCAATAAGTAAGGATACCATAAGGATAAAATAATTGTACTAAATTAGTCTATTTCCATAGACTCTCTTATGATTCTACACCATATATTTTCTCTTTTATCTGCTATTTGTAACTACTAGCATGATATGACTCATTATTGTGTCTTTCCTTACCAAGAGATATATCATATGGATTCAAACAATTATTTCTTACTTTTTACTTGGTTGGATTTATGATCTCTCTTCTTATGGAAATCATATGAGCTAAAAATTCTATGGTGGTAGGCGTGACAAATCAACTTTCTGAATTGACATATCAATTAGCTGGTAACCAAGGATATTAGAATAATGAGAAGAGTTATACGGTGTTATATTTAATAATGCGATGCCAATCTATAGCCTCTAGCTCATTCATGTATTTTAATTGTTCAATGAACCATTTTAGTGGTGGAAGTGTATTAGTTTTTACAGATTCCTGCATCGAAATTTCTATTTAATTAGGTCATTGGAGAGTTAGGGACATGTGGCATATGAAATTATTGAACCAAGTGATATCTAATAATTTTATGGCCATTGCATTGCACCTTTCACTAATTTACTCACACCTAAGTGATATTTTTTGAGCTCTAAACGAATTGAAGTTTACCATACCTTCCAAGCCATTAAATGAGGTGATCGAAACCATTTCTAACTCCTCCTAAAAATACATTGATATGTTAAAATGGCGGTGACAACTTTAACATCTTGATCTCCTATCACTAACAACATATATTAGTTAGTATACATGTTGGGATATCTCCACATTATACAGATTTTTATATTTAACCCATAGAGCTTCCTTATAATGTTAGTTATAAAAATCCTTGACACACAATAGATTAGAAGCTAGAAATGTTTTTGCAATAATTAAAATAAGAATATAATAAACTAGGACTTCCTAGAGCCATCCCAATACCATATTCTATAATAAGGTTTATCCCAAGGGGGTCTTTCTATGAGTCTACCAAGTAACAATATTATATTATACCTAGGATTATAGGCTCATGCCGTGGTTATACATACAACAAATTTTTAGGCCCATCTAGATATAAGATGCTAAAGATTCATGCATATTCTCTTTTTAATCTTTTATCGTTTTTATGTTTTTGAAAAAAAGGAATAACAAAGGGGCCAATTTCATCTTCTGGAGGATGTATTATTCATTTGTTGGATGAATTTTGGACTGCACACATGGGTAGTGAAATCGTCTAGAGAGGACATGGTCTTATTTGTGAGGACAATTTTATTTCTGTTGGAGAAGATACAGTCTTGTTTGTGAGTATGATTTACAGTTCCACATCTACAGTGATCCACACGGTTCATCTGGGACAATATAAATGGTTGTTACAACAAAAAAGGGAGTTGCAATCCATATTGACACGTACAGGAATCTACTACATATTTGTTGGGTAATCTTATTGTTACAACTGTGCATAACGTTTCTGGGTAGTTAAGAAGGGCATTGTAGCATAATAATGAGAAGAAGAGGATGTGGGTTTTTTTGAGGAGTAGGGCAAGGCAGACACCAAACAAAAATTGAGACACCATAAATCATTGTGCTACAGGAAGCTACATGTTAGAGTTAAAGTAATTTTAGATTTGCTTATCCACCTTGAAAACTAAAATTAATAATAATAAGAAATTTAGGGTTTATTTTACTTGTTAATTATGCAAAGCAATCTCTATTGCATTTACTGCTCACTATTAGTGCTACGAAAATATGGATCTGAATATTATAATCAATATACACATATGATGGCAATGATTTGCATATAGACTTCAAAACCCTTGAGATCCAAAACTAACTCTCTGTGTTAAACATATTTCCACACTATCTAAATTTCTTCTGCATTGAAATTCTAGGTTTTTGCACGTTCCCTTATGCAACGTAATTCTTTCTAGAAGGCGGGAATTGAAAGTCGACTTTTCGACTTTGGACACTTCCGAAAAAAGAGTTTCTGCACAACGCTTCTTCCCTCCTTCGATCTTGATCAATGATCGATCAATTTTGCGACCAACATGATCGTTAGTACAACTTACCTTTTCAGGCAGCGAAGTGGATTTCTGATCATTCGATCAGTGTCCCCACCAAATCAATGGTGGATTCCAAAATTTATTAAGTGCATTCCATAGGATATTGCACACATGAAAAGTTTTTCAAAGCTTGCAACTTCTCCTGGTGATATCACTATAAACCGTCGATCTTACCCATGATCAATCCCCACTCTATGATCTTGTTTTATTTGAGAGACTGGTTAAGGTTTAACCCTCTACAAAACTTCACTTAATTGATCACTGATAGGATCAATTCTTCTCTGCAATTCAACAAATATGGCAATCCAAAGCCATAATTTTTAGATACAGGGTTATATGGAGTGAACGTGGGATGAATTCATACTTCTATAGAACTATATGAAGACATGAAATCCATCAAAACCACATGCAGATTCTAATCCTCTGTTCTTTTTTCAATTCACCATAAATTCAAATACACATAGAGAATTCTACTTGTTCACTCCTTGTTCAGTCTTTTGTGCACCTCTCATTCGCCCAATCGTGCTATGTGGAATTTCTCTCCGTCTCAATATATATGAGCTAATCAAAGATTATTTTATCTATCCTCTAACCTCTATGACCTATCTTGATTCCTAAGATCTATGGGCTAACCTAAAGTTCTGCGAGCCAACAAGCTCTGTAAGCTAACTAAGCTACTAAGAAAATAACTCAAACTAATTTAAATATAAGAGGATTATGTTTCCAGATTCTATAATAAAGGAGTACAGTCCTTATTGATCTCTTCTAAACCTATGATTCACAACTAACTAAATACTAACTATTACATGTGGAAAAGGATCTAGTTCCCTTATCCATTTTATTCGGATTTTATAAAATAAAGAAAACTACAAATGTACAAGACCCTAGGTCTATTAAGAGTTCCATTTACCTTGTGAAGACATGAATGACTTCACCCTCTTGATCCTATGCTGCTGCATCAACATATCAACAATACATTGAATACGAAAACCAACTAAGACTATTTGGGACATCTCAGTGGTATTTTTGACAAATGTTTTTACGAAATCACTTAACCAAATTACATAAGCAAATAAGCCAAAAAAATCAGCAGTATTTGATGGGGGTCATTACAATTTACTATTCAAAGCATATCACCCTTGTATAAAAATCGAACCCTCTCACTTCGTTTAGATAAAACTTGTTTATTGGTCACTATCTCATTATGTTGAGTGGAGATGAGAACAGTGTGAATGCGTAGAGGAACCATGCACCACTCTCACTCTTGAACTCAATGGTTACTTATGTTTTTCCATAGGCCTCAACGAGGATTAGGTTCCATTCTTTCTAACCTCTGTGAGATTTGTTCCCAGCTTGGTAGCAAGCACATGGGTGAGAGGAATCAACTCAAGGGTTTCATTAGTTTCATAACTAGTCCAATAAATGGTAGCGAACCATGTACTAGACCTCACACAGACTGCCATCCATACTAATAGATCACGACCTATTCCAGTAGTACACAATTATGCTGTCAAAAAATTTACACACCCTCACGACACCCTTAGTAACCCACAATAGGTCATGGTACCTTCATACATAGGCTTGGGACACTTAACAGTCCTCAAGGCACTTTCATCCAGTCATGACAGTCCCAGAAGGCTTAAGACATGTCACAATAGCCCTTAGCAGGCTCAAGAAAGGTCAAGGTTTTCTCTAGAAAGCATTAGCAGAATTTCCACATATGAAAATAACATAAACATGAAACATAAATTGAATATGAACACTGTGATGAATCTCAGAAACTCAAAAAAACACTTTTCAATAACACTTCTAAGAAAGTTCACAGATCTACAATCCAAGCAAAGAGGATTAAAAAATGAAAGACAAACCCTTCCTCCTCCATAGAGGTTACATTTATAATGCAATTTACCCCTGAGACGTATCTCGAAACATGGCATCAAAATTAGTTACATTGCGGGAATCGACCCTGAAAGTATGTCCTAAATCCTAACAAACTCTAATGTGGTAGGTTGTTCCCACAAAACATTTCAGGAAGGCACACTATGCTACACATGACCAATCAAAAAGGGAAATCTCGACATCTGGGGCTTTCTGGCTCACTTGATGAAAATGACAACTTTGAGCACTAGCGGGCGTTCCAGACTGATGGTTTCTCACTCTATGTATATATTTCCATTGATGATCTGTAGGGGTGGCCATCTCAAATATATCCTTTAGGATAAAATCCATGTCAATTAGGGGGGTATGGTCAATAGTAGCGAGATCTGATTTGATAGTCATGAGTGTTTCCAGCAAATCAAAGTCCTCACTGATTTTATCAATGATTACCTGTCCCTTTATCCCACCATTCATACCCTCAAACTTTGCATGGTTTAGTATTTCCTCTTGCAACAGTTCGACATATTTTTTTGAGGGATTAGCTTGCCCTCTGGATCGCAAAACTCAGGAAACACTTTCTAAAAAAGGTGCTGGAAAAATTTGTTGAACTTTTCTACCCCTTTTTGAAGAATGTTAATCCTAGTAAGTGCATTCTGTAACATGTTGTGCTTTGTGGCCATCCTCCTTGCTGCCACCATAAATGATATCTTGTTAGTAATCCCTAAGGCAATTAGTTCTTCCCCAGAGGCTGATTTTAGAACAACAATCGCCTTCTGGGCCTCCTCCCTAGGACTTTGTGCTAGACTTTCCTGTAGGGATTTACATCTTCTGCTTGCATCTAGAACAACCTTTTATGCTCATCCACCATGAAAAAATGATTTTATAATGAGGGCATCTCCTTTATCATTGCATCCCAGAGAAAATATTTAGCCCCTTGCAGGGGAACTCGGCCTATGACCATTTCGTCAAACCTAGTTACTTTATCTTACAGTGTCTTGATCTCTTTAGCGGCGTCTTCACTTTCCTTAGTAGTGATCTTGTCCTTGAGCTCTTGATTGGACTCCTTCAATTAAGTGATTTCTAGGTCCTTCAGGGAAATTTCAGACATATCTTTGATCGCTAGAGCGGTGGGTGATCTCTCCTTAGGGGTGCTATATTCATTTAATTCATCAATTATATTCTGCATATTTTGTTTCTCTTCTTCCCATGTGCAATTTTCAACATCTAGCATAGCAAGGCAACCTTTCAGATCCAAAACTTCATGCTTCAATGCCTCAGTCTCTCCTTTTGACTGCACGGTCTGAGGAGGTAGCTAGAAGTCTTTCATAGGTTTCTTTCTTTTCTTTTTATAAGCCTGCATCTTGGCCAACGGATTAGCTGGTAAAATAGCCTACTCTATTTCCACTAGATACTTAGATGCAGGGGGCTGATGTAAAGCGTTCTGTGCTATTAGGTATGCCACTTGGTCCGTCAGGATTTTCACCTGTAGGTTCCATGACTTGTTTGTTGCCCTTTCCTGGTTCAATTGGGTCTCTAGTTTAACCACCCTTTACTGGGACTTGAGATGGGATAACACCTCCTTAGTCAGATCAGCATAGATGATATCACTAACTCCCATATGGAACACAATCTTATCTTAGATTGAGAACCAATCCATCTTAAACTCAACCTTTGAAACTCTTTCCTCATCAGTGATCGCTAGGTTCAGGGAGTTTGTTGTAAGATTCCAGGCAGTAGTGAAACATAATTTATTTCCTGATAGCTTGCTCAGCTCCTTGGACTGCTCCTGAGTCTTAGCCTTGGATTTCTCTTTGAGCTTCCCATAGGTGGTCGACATTTTATTTTTAGTCTTAAATTTCCCTCCAACTGCAGAGGAAAAAGAATACTTCTGATAATTGAGTAGAGACTCCTCACTCCCTTTCTTCATTACTTGTGTGGTTCTTCGAGGCTTTCTCTTTGAGTGTGTAGTGGTTGGATTTACAACCACTAGTTGCTGCACGATCACTATTTGATTTACAACCTTTTTCCTAGTAGGGTTTACTGAATCAAGCTCCTCCTCTATGGCTATTTTGAAGGAATCATATTCAATGATTAAACTCCTGCTCTAGGTTGACTACGTCCTCCTCTACATCTATCCTAGGCTTCTTGCTAGGGGTTTTTTCATCACATTCCATTTCCTCCACCTCTAACTAAGATCTTCTGCTACAACCTTCACCATTTAGGGACAAGGGAGTAGCTAGGACTATACCTTGCACTTCTTTAGGATCTTGAATTTTCTCTACAAGAGTCCAATCAAAATCATAGGCAAGACAATGTGCCTCCTGGGACAAGTAGGGGATCATGGAGTGAATAAAGGCTGACATCTACACCTGAACCCTCCTATGGGAAATGATCCCCTTAGGATCGTAATTCTGTGCATGAGTGACCTCAAACTTCATGGCCTTCAAAACTTTCTCCACCATTGGTAACGTTGCTGGCTTCTTCACAACGAAGGGCCCAAAATTAATAGGGTATTTGATCCAAGAGTCCTTCTTGTGTGCAGTAAAATGATCCTCATCAACATAAATACTCTTCCTGATAAACTCTAGTGTGAACACTGAGGGAGTTAGGTAAACTGGTAGCATGAAAGGGGCAGCAAAAAAACCATATATGTTGATAATTGAATACGTTGGCATCAGGAACCAATCTCCAATACTATCTTGTTGCAAGGTAGCCTTCATTTCTTCTGATATCCTCTTCTCTTGAGGGTCGAATAGTCTGTAGATTCTGAGGAAAATTTTGTCAATGAATAGGGTGTAAGACCAGTCCTCGAAATTCTGGATAGACCGGGGCCAGTCTTTGAACACCTCTAGATCCATGACCTCAAGGGTCTTCTAGTTGGAACTGGTTATGATGGAAAATGGATACACATGGTATCTAAAGTGCTTATCCAAATAAAACTTCTCAATCCAAGAATTTATTTCTTCGGCCAAGAAGTCATCGAAATTAATTCTTGATGCAGATTGACTCAGGTAAAGGAGAATGGCTAGAATTACTTCAGAGACTGTGCTATGACTATCAAGACCTAGTATTTGACTCAAGAGGAAGATGTATGATACAACAGGATTTATGAAAAATTTGGAGGAGAGTGGGGTGATAAGGGTCTTTGAGGGAACTGAGGTGTTTAAAATGGTATGGAACATTTTATTCTTGGATTCTATGTCAGCTTTCCTGAACACCTGCAGAGCCTCTGATTCGGTGAAGGGGGACATGGCCTAACATTGGGCTTCATAGAGACCCAAGGCATCCCTAATAGCTTATGGTGTAATTTTGTAAATGATATGGGAGTGGGTATCATCTAAGATAGCATTCCCAATGGGGGAATAATAGGAGGCTACCCTTTGGACAATATATGGGAAATTGGGCAATTGTTCTAAGGTAAACCCTATTAAGGATGAATTTAAATTCACAAATAGTGATGACTGGTCTCCGAAGGTGAAAGAATTATGGGCCTCACTGACAGAGGAAAACAACAAACGAGGATCATAAGCATCGTAAATTCGATTGCAGATGATCTCCTCGAAAGGGTGAAGGCTTTTTATAGACGATGCAATGGTGGAATTGTCAAAAGGGTTGATAAATGATGAACGAATATGTCATGGTGATAGTCGAGGGTGAACATACAAAGATGGGTAACACTTCTGTGAGAATCGGGTGTCCAAACAACATAGTGGACGTTATTCGGTTGAATAACTATATTTATTCGGCCGAATAATTATCATTATTCGGCCGAATAACAAATTCTTTATTCGACCGAATCACCTTAACAATGAACTGTTTAATTTGACAGAACACATAGCTGGCTGGTAATTTTTACGGTCATTTCAATATTTATTCGGTCAAACAATTATTCAGCCAAACAATTATGCGGACGAATACTTGTTCGTCCGAATAATTATTCGGCTGAATAATTGTTCGGCCGAACAAGTATTCGGCTGAACAAGTATTCGGCCGCAAAATTATTTGGCCAAATAATTATTTTGCATAAAAGGTCAGCTCCGGCCCCATTTTCATTATTTTCTCATGTAGTCATTTATCTTCATCCTGTCATGTTTCTCCCGCCACCCGATTTGTTTGTTGTTTTTCGTCATGCCCATCCACATCATTATTCCTCCTGACATATACATATGCCATCCTGGCACCTCGCTACCTGTCTAGTTTCCTCTCGAAGTGGAGGTCTATTCGTGGAGGTTGCTTCATGATGGTCTGTTCGGCGTGGAGGCCGTGATGGTCTGTTCGACATGGAGGCTGAACACTGTCTAGTTTACTTTCGGTGTCGAGGTCTGTTTGTGTTGGTCGCTTCGTGATGGTTTGTTTGGCATGGAGGGATGTTCGTGGTCTGGTCTTGCTGTACTGCCCTTTGTCAGGTAAATTTTTATGAAGTTGCTTTTATAATCCGAAACGTTGAATATGTGATTTATTGCTTGTTGTATTCAATGGCATTCGTTTTTTGTCGTAGTATTGCATAGTTAAAGTTTGCATATGTTAATTGGTATTGTATAATTTTTATAATTTTAATTTTAGTTAATATCTATATGTCGAAGGTAGTCGTCCATGAACTCTATCCATGTTAATAGAGTTGATGAACTCTGTCCATATTTGGATAGAGTTGATGAAATCTGTCCACATTTGGATAGAGTTAATCAACTCTGTCCATTTGGACAGAGTTCAGA
Source organism: Pseudotsuga menziesii (assembly GCA_001517045.1). Lineage (NCBI taxonomy): Eukaryota > Viridiplantae > Streptophyta > Pinopsida > Pinales > Pinaceae > Pseudotsuga > Pseudotsuga menziesii. The sequence goes on from LPNX010232951.1 coordinate 36,168, forward strand.
AGACTTTAATAAAAAAATGATTAAATCATTTCAAAAATCCCTGCCCTTAATGCTGTTGTCCTCTTTATTAAAGTTTTAAAAATGTAATTTAGATGGTAATCTGCCAAATTATGAATAGATGCTTTAAACCTGGTTGACAATGGGGAGAAAGGTGGACAGAGTTGAACTCTGTTCAAATTGACAGGGTTGATGAACTCTGTCCAAATGTGGACAGAGTTGATCAACTCTGTCCATTTGGATAGAATTGATGAACTATGTCCATTTGGATAGAGTTGATCAACAAAAAATCTTGAGGTAGGATTCCATTTGTTTTTTATCACCCAACGCTATGAGTCGAATTGATTGCTTTTTAAATTGTAATATAAAGGATTTTTTTATTCATGACCATCGATAAATTTTTGTTAATTTTAATTATAAATTCTATGTTTTTAGAATTTGATATAATCTATTTTAATTAGAATGAAATATTTTTAACTTAAATTATATTTAATAATTTAAATAAAATGGACAGAGTTGATGAACTTTGTCCATTTGGACAGAGTTCATCAACTCTGTCCACATGTGGACAGAGTAAATCAAATCTATCCAAATAGACAAGATAATGGATTATACTTAGCAAAACATAGTTCATGCAGAGTTCATCAACTCTTTCCGTGATAACTTTACTTAGCAAAACGTATTTTAGTAGGTTTAATATAAACTATAAAAAAAACATTATTACACATAAAACATTAGATTTTTGGATTACCGATCTGTTTGATTTTATGTATTTTTAATCTAAATCATAAAAGAAACATATAACTTGTATAATGCTTATTAGTTACAATTTATACTTACTATTATATTAAGATATTGTGCATTTTTTTAAATTTTAATCTAAGTTCATAGGTATAATAAGAAAGATATTTGTATTAAATCTGTCCATGGACAAAGTTCATGAATGAATACTCTATCTATGGACAGAGTTGATTAACTCTGTTCACATGAAGTGATGAACTTAACTCTATCCATGTGGATAGAGTTGATCAACCCTATCTACGTGGATAGAGTTGATGAACTCTGTCCATGCAGAGTTCATCAACTCCGACTCTGATAAGTTTACTTAGCATAAGGTATATTTTTTATGATTTTATGGAATAATGAAAATATTTGTAGTTGACATAAAGAAATGTAGCTTTAATTTCATATTTGATGATATTGGTTCTATTAATTTTAAAAATCTAAAATACATAAAAAACACAGAGATTGCTACATTAATTTCTTATACATCCAACAATAGTGTAGCTATTTTCATTTTAAGAACAATTAGATAATATTAGGGACATTTATGTCTTTATTAGAAAGGTAGTTTTAAAAATCTAAAACACATAAAAAAAACAGAGATTGCTACATTAATTTCTCATACATCCAACAATAGTGTAGATATTTTCATTTTAAGAACTATTAGATAATATGAGGGACATCTAGGTAATAAAAACTTAGTTTTTATAGTAGCTAGTTCTCTGAAGTTGAGGCATTAACATGCAAAATTTGAATATGTTCTGAGTTGATATATTAGATAATATTAAGGACATAGAGGTCTTTATTAAAAACTTAGTTTTTTCAGTGGCTAGGTCTTTGAAGATGAGGAATTAACATGTAGAATTTGAACATGATATGAGTTGATTTGTGTAATCTTGTAGATATCATATCAAATGGAAATAGATAATAAATTAGCTATAATCATTTAAAGAACTATTAGATAATATTAGGGATATCTAGGTTCTTATTGAAATCTTAGCTTTTATAGTAGCTAGGTCTTTGAAGTTGATTAATTAACATGTAGATATTGATATTTTTGTAAACTTGTAGATATCATATCAAATGGAAATAGATAATAAATTAGCTATAATCATTTAAAGAACTATTAGATAATATTAGGGATATCTAGGTCCTTATTGAAATCTTAGTTTTTATAGTAGCTAGGTCTTTGAAGTTGATTAATTAACATGTAGAAATTGATATTTCTATAAACTTGGAGATATCATATCCAATGGAAAGAGAGCAGCCTTTGAGATAGAAGCGTAGGAGGTCATCACATTTTTCGGGAGTTGGTGTTCGAAATGAAAATAAAAGATTATCGACTTCAGCTTCGAATTCAAACTTATTGTATAGTTCACATTCATCTCATCATTGACATGGCGATAGTGGTAGAGATGATTCCTCCTTATCATCTATGGTTGCAGTGTCATTGATATAAAGAAGGGTCATTTATATTTATTTGTAGATATGGGTCGTGGATTATTTGGAGTTATAGATATGATTGATCAAATCTATGACTCCTATTACTCCTCGACTCATATCTACACATCTACACATAAAATTTAGAGGAAGCAAAAGTAGTAATGTTTTTACATGTTTCTTCTTTAAGGCATGTAATATTACCCAAATCGTTCTCTGATATATAAGTTTAATTCGTTTAAATCATTTTTGACATTTGTAAATTGCTTGTGTATATGTTGAAGCTTGGGTCTCTTCAATCTTTCGAGGCAAAGGGAAGACTCCATTGGAGGATAGTGGTGGAATTGTAAGTTTAATATTTTTTTATTTTTATTTTAGTTTAAAATAGTTTAAACAGTTTGTAATATTTATAAACTATTTTTATACGTGTTGCATCTTGTGTCTCCTCCACCTTTAAGAGGCAAATAGAAGACTCCATTGAATGATAGAGAATTTGAGGTAATTTTGTTAATAATTGTATTGATCTTCTATATACTAGTTTAATGTTTTAATGTTTTGATTTTAATTTAAAATTGTTTAAATAATTTATGATATTCATAATTTGTTTTTTACATGTTTTAGATTGTTATGAGTCCAAGGGAAGACCCTAGTGGAGGATAGTGGTGGGATTCTTTGATTTAGACATTGATGAGCTTAATTTCAGGATTATACACATGTTCATGAATGTTTTTTTTAATTATATACATGTACATTGAACTCACATGTTCATGACTGTTTTTTTTTATTATATACATGTCCATTGAACTCACATGTTCATGATTGTTTTTTTGGATTATATACATACATACATTGATCTTAGATATTTTTTTTTGGATTATATACATGTATATGTAAAGGTTAGGAATGTTAGGAATGTTAAGAATGAATATGAGAAATTTTAACGTTAAGAATGAAAGCAATCCAATTTGTTAAAATTGAACATATGAGGAATGTTAATGTTAGGAATGAACATGGGGAATGTTAGGAGTGAATGTGGGAATGGGGAATGTTGATGTTAGAAATGAATATTAGGAAATGTTAGTAATGTTAGGAAGTTTTTATAGGTGCAAATGTATGAATGTTGAGAATTATATGAATGTTAGGAATGTTAGGAAGTTTTGATAGGTGCAAATATATGAATGTTGAGAATTTTAGGAATGTTAGGAAGTTTTGATAGATGCAATCTAATGTTAAGAATCAATGTGGGGAATGTTAGGAATCAATGTCCAGGGAATGTTAGAAATCAATGTTAGGAAAATGTTTGGAATGTTCGGAAGTTTTGATGGGTGCAAATATACATGAATGTTAGGAATGAATGTTCAAAAAGGAACTAGGAAGTTTTGATAGGTGCAAATATACATGAATGTTAGGAAAGGAACTAAGAAGTTTTGATAGGTGTAAATATATGAATGTTAAGAATGAATGTTAGGAAATATTAAGAAGTTTAGATAGGTGCAATTATATGAATGTATGTATTAGTAAATTTATGTAATTGTATATGTAACATATTTTTAGTGTTGAAAAGTTGAGAATTTTAGGAGTGTTAGATGCAATTTAATGTTAAAAATAAATGTGGGGAATGTTAGGAATCAATGTGGGAATGTTACAAATGAATATTAGGAAATGTTAGTAATGTTAGAAAGTTTTGATAGGCGTAAATATATGAATGTATGAGTGAATGTTAGGAATGGTTATGAATGTTAAGAAGTTTTGATAAGAATATTTTTTATTATTAAAGTAAAATTGGCAACTTGATTCTGGATTATAATAAATTATAGCTCAATCCATAAATTTTCTAAGGTAACATTACCAACTTGATTTTGAATTCTAATATTTTTTTATTACTAAGGTAACATTAGCAACTTGATTCTGAATTTTAATAAATTAAAGTTCAATGAATTCATGATATCCAATCTTAACATAAAACAAGAAATGATATAGTTAAAAACATCGCAATTGAATTTCGTCCTCAATTATCCGTTCATGGTCATATTTGGACAGTTTCCATTTTTTATTCTTTAAGTTTTTTTTATTCAACTTGTACCAATTTTATTTGAGATGCACATAATAAATGACTATACTGACAACATATAACATCAGGTTCATAATCCTAAAAGTACACATAATTTTCAGTCATACGGGCCGGCTGCAAAAAATAACCTTTTAAAATGATGGATCCTCTCTCGTATGTAAATCTGTTATCATTGTAGTCCTCCAATAACTTCATTTTTCCTTCAGTGCATCACATCAAATAATATTTTACATTTTCATTGTTGTCTAAGGGTGCAATCACAGTGAAAATATCTCTTGTGCAAATTACAATTGGTGTTGGAGTTAAGTGAATTAAATTGCCTATATAAACATAAGGTGATGGACAATATTGAACAATCAACAACATCATTACCTTCCCTAACAAGATCTGAAATTCTATCGCCATCAAATGATATTTTTATTTCTTCTGATTCTAATTCTTCTATGCTTGGTAGTGGCATTTTCCCTTTTGGATTAATCTCTGTGTGTTTCCAATGTTTTATGTAGTTGTTCGTTATGTTTTCACAAACTTTTGTAGATTCAACATTTTCAGTGCAAATATGACAAAAACATGTTTGCTTTCTAATGTCAAATGCAAACACGTTTTTGAAGGATTTTGTTTGAATAGAGTGAATTTCTCTACTCCCATGTATGGTGCTAGCCTCATATGGTATTCATCTATCTATATCTTGGACCCCAACAAGACAAAAAAACCTACACAATAAATGATAAATCACAAATGACAACTTTCAATGTTAGTGTACAAATACTTCAATGTTAGTACATACATTTTTTAAAATTGACAATTAATATAAATTAAAAAAATAATGTACATACCTGTGCACATATTTTGATTGTTGACTACAATCATGGCTTAGATTTGATTTACACCATTGGACAACCTCTGCAGCTGAATGGAATCGTCTAGAAGAATGGTTCATTTTCCATCTTCGATGTACTCTTTTTACGCATGCTCCTGCACCATCATGTTCACCTTTTCCATGTCCAGTTTCAAAGAAATTACGGCAATGTTTAATGTTCATTGCTTTATGAAGTCGACATAACCAAAAAAATGGTCGTGAAGATTTAAATTGTCCTACACATCCATCCAACCATATCCAATGTTCATTGAATTTAACTTTACGACTTTTTAGTGAATCATAGAATTTTTTTTCAATAAAATGTGTATCATGTGTACAATCATCACTGATATAAAAGGGATATTCTTTAATCACATCTCGATTGTCACACGTGATTTCAATTCCATCAACATCTTGTTAAGAATGTCTATATAGAACATGGACAAATATCAAAACTTGGTTAGAATGATAGTATTCACTTTGAATCTCTTTTTGTGCAACAAATGTGTAGTTTTCTTCAAAATCAACCACAAACAAAATTGTTCCAACTGGAAAAATTTCACGGAAATGTTTGAATTGAAGGTCTTGCCATCGTGCTCTATGTGAATGCTTGGTGTATTTATAAAATTCACTTTCAAATTTCTTGAGAAAATCTGTCACACATATTTTATCTTCTCGCAATTCAATTCTTTTGGAATGTGCATCACTAGAACTTGTAGAATAAATGTTGTATTCAAATCTTCTCCAATGAATGGTTACATTTGAAGGCGAATGATCATTATCGATAGGGTATTTATTGTGGAATAAAACAAGATTTTCACAACCATGACAATGTTTTCCATTTACACATTTCTTATTATAAAATACTTCATCATGATTTCTCTCACATAGGGTTTGAGATATGAATTCACGTACTGTGGGCGGAGGTGATGAATTGGTCCAAAATATTTTACCAAATTCAAGAAACGTGTTGTAATATAATTGAAATTGCACATGATAACAACAAAAATATGAGTCACGTATAGTAATAGGTCTAACATACCATGTTTTTGTTGCACAAATGTAGTGATCGACATATTAATTCCATGATGATCTTTCTTGAATTTATTGAACAATTGTACTTGTGTCATTTCCATTATATGTTTTGGATGGCTTTCATATACATTTCATGATACTCTTTGTCATATAAAATCCCTTGAATTTGGTGAAACTCGAGCATGTTCCAACCAATATTTATGTACAATATCTTTAACACTTTCTCCCATGTTATCTTTGTAAGGTTGTCTACAAATAATTGCCCAGCAAGCAAGTTCATCATTTTCACCTATTTTCATTTTAAGTTTGGTATGTTTGTATAATGTATTTCTTGAGGTTCCAATTGCTTGTGCTAGTTGTGTTGTCAAACGTTTTTGCTTAGTACTAGTTGAAACAATTGCTGTCTGAATTGCTCTACGTGTAGCGCTGGTATCTTTCTTTTTGGATTTTCCAATTTTTTTATTGCATCACCTATATTTTCTATCACATTATGTTTCAGTTTCGACTCTTTTGTCACCTTGTGAATACCCAATAATGACGTAGCACCTTCTAACTTCTTGGACACTAATAAACATCTCAAAATTTGCGCATGTCCTGCTATTAAACAATCCTTGAGAATATCATCATAAATGTTTGTAGGACGATATTGTGCAACATGTATGGGTAATGTTTCTCCATATTTTTTGAAATCAATGTATTCTAACATTTCATCATCAATGGTGAAAGTACCTATACATCAAATTAAATTAAATTTAACATATGTCCAAAAATACAATTCATTATAAAAAATGAATTTCGAAAATACATGATATATACATAGCGGGTCCAATTTGTAGATCTTGGTTTTGATATTCAATATTGACTTCATCAACATTAACATGTAAATCACTATTTACATCTTCAACAATGGTCTCTTCAACTTTCATTTGTTCTTCTTGTACCCTATTTTCAATTTCCATTTCATCAACAGTGTCATGTAAATATGTTCTTATATCTTCAATTATTTCTTTCATTTCTGCAACCCTTGCTCTTTTGGCTGTATTTCTGAGTTTTTGTTTTTCCCTATTAGCATCCTCATCACGTTTACGGTCACTTTTTTTTTTTAGGGTGTCTTTTATTTCCCATGATTGCTTAATCTCCTTTTGAAAAACCCTTGGAAAAAAATAAGAACACCTTGTAAAGAAATCTTCTTTGTAAAACAATTGGAAAAAAAAAACTCTTTGAAGAAAAAACCTTATTTAAAAAAAAAAATTATATAAATATTTTGGAAAAAAAAACTCATTTGAAAAAATACTTTGCAAAAAACTCTTTGGAAAAAACCCATTGCAAAGAACCTACTTTACAAAAATACCTTGGAAACAAAACTTTTTGAAAAAACCCCTTGCAAATAAATAACTTCTTTGCAAAAATACCTTGAAAAAAAAATCTTTGGAAAAAAAACCCATTGCAAAGAAATAACTTACTTTGGAAAAATATCTTGGAAAAAAACACTATGAAAAAACTTCTTGGAAAGAAATAACTTCTTTTCAAAAATAATTTAGAACACAAAATCTTTGGCAAAAATGTCTTGGGAAAAAACTCTTTGAATGTACCCCTTGAAAATAAATAAGAGAAAAATACCTTCTAAAAACCCTTTGGCAAAAGAAGTCTCCTCTAAAAACTCCTTCAAAAATACTTTTACTTATACGAAATGAAGAGGTGCGAAAATAATGAGGCTCTTTCGTTTTACTTATACAAAATGAAGAGGTGCGAAAATTATGAGGCTCTTTTGTTTTACTTATACGATTTTTTTTTTCGGCCAACGAAATTTTTTTTGCACTTAGTTTTTCGACCAAACAACCTTGTTTGTAACGTCTCCGTTACGGAGAAACATTGTTTGCTCAAATAATTATTCGGCCGAATAACCTCTGAAACTTGTAACCTGCACAGTTTTTAGGTTTCTCCATTTTCGGAAGGTAAAATGGATGCCTTACACTACAAATCAACTATCGGACTTGATACCTTTAGTTTCGTCATTAAATATACTTTCCGTAGGTATAGATTTTGTTGTGTATAGATGAGATCCGATATTTTTATTTTTTTTGTTTGTTAACATGTGTCAAGTTTAGTTTCATCTCTTTCAAAATGCGGTGAAATGAAAAATATATAACTTTAAAAATACACCACCAAAAAAATTGAAACAAATATGGTGCACTTAATTGGAGTGTCTACTTCAAAAGGTATTCATAGATTTTTAAGTTTTATAGTCAATTGAGAGAAAAGTGGCGCAACCAAAAACATGTTTAAAATCGAAAAGGTTTTCCCATTGATCGAATTCAAAAAAATATTATAATTAGTACATAGATCTGTTGGTTACAAAGTTATAGTCATCGCAATAGTATATTGTGTGTAGACTGTCGTAGCATATTTGTTTTTTTCAAAACATGACTTTAACAATGATTTTACGGGCGCAACCAAACATGACTATTTTTTAGTCCTTTCATTTTATAAGGGCACACTGCCAAACATTTTCTGAAACGACATATCAAATCTCAATAAAAAAAAATTCAAAAAATTATGAATAGGAAGCTAACATAATTCTCTAAAAGTTTTTTTTACTTGAAAGTGAAATTCTAAACGAAAATATCACTTTTGTTTGCCCAATGTTGAAAAACATGAAAAAATCAAATTTATTTTCTCATAAGACCCCCCAAAATAGACACCCATCTTCATGGATTCACCCCCTTCCACAATTCATTGTAAATAAGAGTGCTTTTAATATGATGACTCCAAACTTTATATTTTTTTGATCCTTCCAACTTGTTAGATTCATTAAAAAGACTTACAACTTTAGACATTGTAAAAAAATAAACACCTTATAACTCCAGAAGATGTGTATTATGTAAACTTTATAGCTCCAAGAATTAAAAAAAGAAAGCACCTTATGTCACTAGAATAAACAATCACCTTATATAACCAATAGAAGATTTTATGCAAAAATATCACCACCAACATGAAAGCAAAATTACGCATCAACAAGAGTCACCATGAAAGAAATACTGCAAGAAACACCACACACCATGCAAAATAGAGCTATAGGGGCTTGGCCTTGACCCACTTATAGCCTCAAGAAAAGAATTTGATAGATCTTCATTTTTGTCTAATCAAACCTTGAGTGAAAATACAAGTACTCCTTATGACACCAACAATGCTCCTTGTTACTCCAATGCCCAATAAAAAAAAATGCACCTTATCACTCCAAAAAATAAAAAATGAATAATAAATTACCTTATCTCTCCAAAACAACTTATTCACTTTTCAAAATATTACATAAGCGTGAATCCATGCACGATCTGAGGAAAATATATTTAAACCATTTTAAACCAGCATTTTCAGTGTACATGACTGTCCTTTTAGAAATGAGATATAGTAGTTGGAAAAATATCGAACCCCCAAGCCTCATGCACACAATGCTCCACTGCAAGATGTGCATCCTTCCTACGTTGGCTGGTTCTTTAACGCTAGTGTTCTCTCTCTCAACGCCTCTTTCAAAACACTGTTGGACAGTCTGGATTCGTCTTTAATAAAATTGGATTCATCTTTAATGCTGGTGTATACTCTACACATATGCTCTACGTTGGTCTCTATGTCGGACGATTTCAACGCTGGTCTTTAACGCCTCCTCCAAAAACAAATTTCCTTCCTACGGTGGTGTTCATGCTGGTATTTTTTTTCAATGATGAACTCTTCTATCTCTTATGCTGGAGTTTTGCTGGATTTTTGCTGGACGGTCTCTAAGTTGGACAAACGGTGAACTATACACGCTGGATCTACATGCTGGTTCTTCTTCCCAACACCAGCTATGTTTTTAAAAAAAAAAATTTACTTCCACAAAATTTTAAATAACCTTGCGTTAAAAAAAATATTTTACTCTCTCCAAGTAAAATGAAAAAAAAACTAAGTCAATAAAAAATCTTTTATGCATAGATTCTTTTTTATCCTGAAAGAATAGGAAGCATTAACTTACGGTCAAAATTTCACTATTCCAAAACCTTGAAAGTCACCTTCTTCAAGCAACCTTTAGCACCTTCCAACCAGGTTCCAACCAAACCAAGCTTTAACCGCGTGCTCTGATACCACTTTGGAAAAGTGTCCTTAGACACAAAACTTTATTAATGAAGAAGGAAAATCATTACATCACAGAGATGTGAGGGCTAAGTCCTGAAAGATTACCTCACATGGAAAACTCGATGGATTTAAATATCCAAAGAGTAACAACTAATTTACCGTTACTGAAACTAACTTAGGGACACCTCACATAATCACGTGAGTGTGTAGATGCCCTTTTACATTTATTAAACTAATCATATAAACATAACATTTTGGATCATAATTCCTAACAATCCCCCCTTTGATCCAAAAATCCTTTTGAACAAATACCAAGTTCATTTCTAAACTTATAGGGAAGAAAGGGGAGAGATGATAGAGATGGTCAAAAAGGGGTGTGACCACACCTGCTTTGAATAAAAAATTGAAGGGAGGTGAACAAGAATCCTTCTAGCCTTAAATGCTTTATTTTCAACCATCGAACAGACCAACATCCAAAAACAAGTACATATTCATCCTGTCTTTTGCATCGAAACATTTGCTAGTTTGAAATAGGAGAAATGCACTCAAAAGTTCAAAACAAAAACCATTAGTTTGCTCAATTAATTGTCCAAGAGAAATAGACAAGGGAGAAATAGTTACTAATCATCCATGTGTGCTTGGATGTGCAAGCAAAGGTAAAGGAGAGTAATAAAAACATTACTGGCATGTCTACACAAAAATGTCTAAAATGACAGACTGCATGCACATTGGAAAACATCAAGATCTAGAATGTGTATTTAGATAAGGACTCACATTTTCAACAAAATCAATGTAATGAAGATCTCCATGTTTGAATTGTGTTCCACCACTGGGGAAAGTAAGATATTTCCCTGATGCCCTAGTCCAGTTTTGAGCTTTTTTTACAACTACAAGTTTGGTGTGAGGAACATTGTTGTACCATATCTGCATAATAAATAAGAAACTAGAGATCAATACTTTGTTCTAAGTCTTTTTTACAATTGATAATAGAGCTAAAAAGGTATGGATATTAGTGGATTTCAATAAAGCAATGAGGGAAAAGAGAGGGAACCTTATCTCTTCTTATTATTCACTGCCCAACTATAGGGTGTGATGAAGTGTTAAATCAAGTGCACTTTCTTTACAGAGACCTGCGGTCAAACCACTTGGAGAACATATTGTTGTGCCAATGCGGCCATTTTTTTGTGTTATCCACTTATCTTGTTATATGTGAAAGATTTGATAAGTCTAGGTGATTTTTCCAAGGCAAGCAGGTCAGGTCAATTGCAATTCCTAGTGAATTTTGTAGGAGAGAGAGTTAATGAGTCTAGGTGATTTGTTTGAGGCAGGAAGATGAGGCCAACTGTAATTCCTGGTGATTTGAGCTGGACAGATACCTCTCGGATGTGACTCCTAAGCCAAAGGTTTTCACAGCCCACAGGGACTAGCACAAAAGAGTCTTTCACCAATAAAAACACAATTTCACATTGTACATCTATACTTAATCATCTGTCTTGGATCAGATCTCCCCCCCTCAAGTGATGACCCTCTTCAACTTTCAATTGAGATATTTATTCGATGATTATTGCTATGTATTCTCTGTACTACACTGGGGATGTTCTTTTCGTTCCAATCAGTCACAATTAGTTCAAATTTACTAGTAAATGTAGTTCTCTATATTGCTTTACTGAACAATTTCCCTTCACATTCCATGGACAGAAATGTTATTTATTAGACCAATCTCCAACTATGCCTATGAACCCATCTCATACTGACAGAATTGTAGAAACCTATGTTACTGGAATGGGGACGAACCAATAAATGGTCCTAGAGGGTTTGGGGAGACAAGAAATGTGAACCCACTCGCTTCTCAGCGTATATTATGCATATGAAATTGAGTAGCAATGTACTAACCTAGTCTCAAAACAGGAATGAGAAAAGAATGGTATAGTTTAACAACTAGTAGATGTTCATTAGGTGGTCACCGTATCGATTCCCATAAATCCATTAGGGCCATCCAATCAGAGATCATTCAACACTACCCAACACTTAAATTAGCCAACAATGCATGGTTTCAAAGTTTTGTTCCCATTAATCAATCTATATTGACATATACTTTCCCCAACAAGATTAAAACACTATTAACCTTGTCACCCAACAAATCCACCTAGAATTGTACACACAAATTTGAACAGTTAGTTACATAACAAAATAAATGACGAGGAAACAAAGATTTTATGTTCCTTATAAAACTAACTAAGTTTCATGATATAAATTACATAATTTTAATCAGCTTAACCCATCAAATAATAATGATAAATGAAACATAATTGTCATAGTTTTAGAACAAAGAGGTAGAGTCTCACACTAAGATAGAGGCCCATTTCCATGCATGATTTACGGAAAAGTCATGTACCGGATAGTAGACATAAACTTTAAAGTAATGTTGGAAAGTCACATACAAATCATCAAGAACATATGAGAACATGTATGAAAGTATAAGTTCTATATGCCCTGAATTGAAAGAAGAAAAGTTGCTCTGTAAGAGTTTTCAATCTACATAAAGATATGGTATACATAGGCACAAAAGGATATTGGCAATTGTAGCTTTACTTTGATATAGTTCATGATGATGATTCATAGCCGAGTTTTGGTGATGCCCTATGATATTTAGCTGTTGTTGGAACATGGAAGATGATGAACCAATGATAGATGAGGGATTATGCAATATTGATCAGCAATATTGATCATGTTTGACCCCTCTTGAACATAAGATATGAAGTTCAGAGCAAAATCTAGGCATAATCTAGAATGATAAACAACAGTTTGGGAGTTCTTGCACCTCTTGTACAACATGAATAGGAGAAACGAAATTTCTAGGAAGTGTTTGAACTTTGGACACTCCTATACATGGTTTTGACCTTCAAAGGGTAACAAGAATTATCCTTTGCAAGTCTAGGCATTGTAACAACAACAAAACCACTTTATTTTTAGTCTTGGGCACACTTGGAGAAAATATGGGTATTAAGTGGGTAGTTTTTTGTTGACACTTACTACCATCCTCCATCCAAGAAAACTAGGAAATATGGGAGATATCTACGTGGGGTTGGAAAGGTACCAATGTCCTCACTCAGAACATTAATACTCAGGTGAGTCTAGGACTATATTTCTTTGGAAAATGTTTTAATATCTCAAATGAAAAGGTAAGAAATAGACCATATATATCTAGAAGTTCGAAGTAACTAGTATGACAAATATTGAACCGTATTGAGTTTGAGTTGTGACCTATATTTCTTAGAATAGAGTGCAAGTTGAGAGAAATGGCCATGGTGTAGAGTAGTATCAAGGGAAACAATGATAATTTCAGTCACTTATTTCAATATCGTGGCTCCATGAATATCTAAAAACTCCAAATAATTTTAGAAGTATTACTATAAGAAAATCATGTCATTATGTGAGTCCAACAATATATGAGTCATACCAATGGAAATCATCATCACATAATCTAATATTTCTTGATTTCAATTTGGTGAATCTCATGGCTTAAACATAACTATGTGCTTGTAGGAATCGTTGTTTTCACTATGGCTTGTGAGGTCCATGCTAGATGTTTATGAACTTACAATAATCATGGTCTAGACACACATAATTTCACTAATAGTGATCATCATGCAAGTAGTTTCAGAGGTCCTAATCAAGATCTGATTTCCAACTGGAAAACCTAGTTTTGGATCTAAAGCCTATTGGTTGGCCATTTGGTCCCCATTTTAATGAAGATTGAACTTGGAAATTATTGAATTCAATTTGAAACATTACATTAAACAAGTTAGGTGCATTGTCACATCAAACGAGTCAGATGCCAATGCTATCATTTGTCCGATCAGTTGCAAAGTTCCATACTAGGAACACTCCAATGGGATCTGACTCCATCAAAAATATTTGAGTTTGGAGGCATCAACACTTCCACTTCAGCAACCTATTAAAGAATAAGATGAACTTGTGGTATTTGGGATCATCAGTTTGTGAAACATGTTTTTTTACCAATTTTTGAAGCCTAGATACCTGACTTAGAAGACTAATCCAAGGTTGCAAAGTATATAGACTATTCATGGAAATTGAGATCAGTGTTCCAATAAATGGTATCCAAGTCAACTTTGATAACCATCTTGGTAATCATTATTTTGGTAATTTTCATTATTTTGGAAACCATATTGTAAACTTTTAACACAAAGGTTGTTTAACTATTCATAACGTCATGCTTTGGCCTTCTATTTTTGCCACCCATTTTTTTTTAAAGGGCCAATTAAACACATTGTCTTATAAATTGGAGTATCGTAAGCATTCTTACAATTAGAAAATAGAGATGAAGAGCTATTTTTCTACAAACAAATAGAGATATGAAAAAAACCTTTTGTAAATATTGCAGAAGACAAATTCCTTCCTCGTCTACCGCAACCTGCAATTCTAATATTTCTTGCATTTTCAAAACCATCAAATCACAATCTGCTTTTGCGCTTTTGAAGGTATTATGAGACGCTAAAAATTTAGGGTTTTCATCAATTGGGTCTTCATTTACAGAGCAAATACTGAGATCACAGAAAATTTTTGCATCAAGAGGTTGACTTACAACAATAATGGCAATGGGGGGCTCGTTCTCTGGATTTTTTTGTAGTTGTGCTAGGGTTTCTAGGGTATAAATTTGGGAGGACGTCATCATAACCATCGCTTCAAATAAAATTCCCAATTAATCTTGCTCGCCATTATTAATATTTCCATTATATGCCCCTATATTTGATTCAATCGGATTAGATAAGCTTCATGCTATTGAAAAAATATCTACCTTTCATCAGATACTGGGCAACTTGTTGCTTGTAAATTCATGTTTTCTGGTTTTCCAGCTCGTAGCTACAATTACACAGGCGTTGTTACAATTGATTCTATATTACACAGTGTGATATTCCCCATGAATTTTTTCGTCGAGCACCCTCCTTTAATTTCTAGTAGCGCACTCTACATATGGCTTGGATCTATTATGCCAAACCCTTAGTTAAGGTATGACTTCATCAAAATTTCCAACAAGAAGAGTGGGAGTATGCTACTGATTTAATTTGGCATTTTAAACTAACATGTTTGGAGGGAATGAGCGGTTTGTGACACTGGTGAAGTAATTTCAACCATACTAATTTGGAAATATTACCAATTATAGAAATTTTGTGATTGCTAGTGAGGCCCAGCGCACTTATTCATTCATTGGTTCAAGAAGAAATTATATTGAATCTGAGTTACTTGCTTAAATTCTTATGAATACAAATAATGTTAATTCTTGTAGCACCCTCCCGAGGAGGAGGGTTGATGATCAAAACCACCTGTCCCGAGATTATTAAGAACAACTCCCCCAACTGATAGAAACCATTTCTCTCCCATTGTCCCTAACAAAAAACGCAATGGGTCCAAAATCTAGCCTTTCATCGTGATACTTGTTTTTTGTGTTGATTTTCTATGTTAGTATATTTTCCATTAATGTACATAAGTTCATATCATATGGCACATTAGAGCCTAAGATTAGGGATTTTAAAGAGATTTTCATATCATATGGTATTAGAGCTTAAGATTGGATCTTTTAAAGATTTTCAATGTGGTCTCTCACTTTCTTTTGAAAAGTAAGGTGAGCGATAGAATAATATTTGATTTCTTTTATATGCACGTAGCATTGCAACCTCTTGTTTGGAATAGATTAGGGGCTAATTGAATAGAAGAGAATACCATAAGTATTAATTTTAACTTTTCAAATCAAGTTCTTGATTCATGATGTTTTAATTAGAGATCTAAAAGGTCCAACTATTGTAATAATGACTCTAGTAGAAACATCACAATTAATTTGATATCTCACTAGGACCTCACATAGGGGATAACAGACAACTTTGGCATATAACATAGGTTGGGGTAAAAAATGGAGAGGTAGAACCATTGATGAGAATAACAAAGGATACGCTATGAAAAACAATGCTCAATCCAGTTAATGAATAAATGAGACGTAAAACCCATCTGATTTTTAGTAAAATGAAAAGTAAGGTTTTACTGAAACCCAAAAAGTTATCACCCCCAATTTCACTTCACCTTGCTGCCATTACTTTCCTCTTGAGACAAAAACATAAACAAAATAATTAAATGAAAAGGAAAAGAAAAAATTGGGTAGAATAGAGACCTAATTAAATTATTGTCTTAAAAAATTGTTTCAAAACCACTCCTAGTTTAGTAGTGTATCAAGCGTTTTTTATCATAATAGTTAAAGTGGTTTCAATAGCTAAGTTGTGACACATGAGGGGGTCTAGAATTTACTAAATTATAACATGACAGAGACCACCTTTGAATCCATATGTCTTGTTAGAATTTAGTAAATTGTACAAATTCATTGTCAAAACTGTAATTTTCCATTGCTAGAGTGACAACTAAAAATAACCAAATAATGACCAATTGTTATGTGGTCATTTTTAGTCTAGATCTCCTATGACCAAATTTGGTCATTTATGTTGGTCTTTTTCAGTTTAGTTTTTTCACGTGACCAAAAGTGGTCATTTATCTTGGTCTTTTTTAGTTAGCTCACTTAAATTTATCAATTTTTGTCATTTATCTCTTGAAAAAAACTATGGTGACCAAAACTTTTGGTCTCCTGGTCACTAATCTCTCATTCTCCACTAGTGGTACTAGTTCTAGTACCTAATTCGTAATTGACGTAGGAACCTAATTTTCCTTTGGAATGCGCTTAACTGGGTTTGTTTCAATGGTGCAGCAGGGATAAAGATGGCCAAGAGAAAATCCGTTCAATTGCTTTGTTGGATCTCTGAAGATGGAGGTGCAAGGCACCAATATTACTAATAGAATGTAGACAACTTACAAAAATTACACTTCATTTTCAAATTTGCAATTTTCCATGACACAATTAAAAGTGACTAACATAAATGACTAATTCATATTCTTTTAGCTAGTCAATTTTTATGCCGTGACTAAATTAGTCATTTATGTTAGTTATTTTTAACTCTGTCACTTATTATCTAGTCATATTTGTTAACTGGTCACTAAATTAGTCATTTATAGTTGGGTCAATCAAAATTGCTCATATTTAGTAGTAAATCACTTGAAAAACCTGTGGCGACTAGAATTTATAGTCACCTAGTAGCTAATTCCTCATTTTGTACTAGTGAGAGAAAGAGAAGATGAGAGTAACTGAAGATCAAGCTCTCATGATTCAAAGAAGATCCCTCAAGAGATTAGGAATATGAAGAACTCAATTCTTGAAGAACCTCTTATCCATCTTAGCATTTGGATAAGAAATGATGATGCCATGAATGAAGAAGATGATGAAGCAGAAGTCTCAAGAAGGAGTCTACCCACGAAACAAATAAAATATAAGTATTCAATTGTCATTTCATGATATTATATTGTTATGCATTTGTTTATATTTAGTAAATGTGTTATGCATGATAGAATGTTTGCATTAATGACAGTATACTACTAATATGCATGTAATGGGTAAGTAGCTCATGGTGCTATAAAACTCTCCATTGCTACTTATCTAGAATGAAACCTCTTTGCCGACATATTGGATTTGTGCACAATCTCAATGATTTCATGGTAGAGATGGAAGGAATCTAGAAATTATCCGTGAGATATGGATGAATGTTTTATTGGCTAAAATAGTTGCATGATTATATCTTTATGCATAAGAATTTTCCATTATGAATATGCCTTATGAAATGTTTCTAACAATAAAATTGGTGCATTTGACTTATAGGAAATATCACGTACAATTTCCTAAAAGAAAAGAAGGATGACACTTGTTCCAAAGAACAAGTGACGAAATTTCAAGAAATAATACAAGATGACGAATAATATGATGATACTTTCAAAGAAAGAAAGAGGTATCAGACACAGTGGAGTTATGAGACACTGTTGAGAAACATCATTGATGCAGAACCTTCCATCTATGACGAAGTAGCCAAGAAGAAAGGGAAGGAGAGTATCGGATCATAAAGAATGATGTCTAGGATGTGGTATCGAGACATGAAGAGAAGTTTGTGGGATACAAGGCAATATTTGTAGTACAAGGCTTCTCATGAAAAGAAGACATAGACTATGAAAAGACATTTGTAGCTATTGGAATTGAAGACACATGACATGCATACTAATGTGTGCAAATTAAAGAAGGCCTTGTACGAGCTCAGAAGGAACCCATGGGATAACATATACATGAGGAGCTTGAATATCACCTAGAGTGATGAATATCTTAAACCTTTGCTACAAGGTTGAAGATGAAATCCTATAGAGGATGACAAGTTCATAGATGGGTGCGAGAAGAGATTTTGAAATGGTTCAAGATAGAGGATATTGGTATCTAGTGACCCTAGATGGATAGATAGAATATTAGTAGCAGAGGAAGCTACTTGTCACTCCAGTACATAATGTTTCAATATGAAAGACAGAGGGAGTATGATGCTCTTCTTTAGAGGGAGTGACTACAGAAGATCCTGAGGTTCGACATGTTACAACATGATGTAAAGCTTATTGATGGATCTATGCCTTAATGAGAGTAAAGAGGATTCCAACCTTTACTTTAAGGTTGAAGGTGGAAGACCAGTGATGCTCCTGTTATATGTCGATGACTTATTCCTGACAGAAAAGAGGAACTCATTAAAGTTGAAAGAAGGAGACTTGTTGCCGAGTTTGAGATGAAGAAGTTGGATATGATGCACTACTTTCTAGGCATGGAGGTGTGGTAGAATACAGATGCAATCTCCCTGGGACAAGGGAACTATGTAGTAGAGATCCTGAAGAGTTTCAGGATGATAGACTGCAAGACCATGACCACACCTATGGCATCGAACCTGAAGCTATTGAGTGATGCTTAATCAAAGATGATTGATGCCATGATGTATCGTGAGATGATTTGTTCCTTGATGTACCTGATGTATATGAGACCAGATATTTGCTTTACTGTGAAAACATTGAGACAGTTCCTGATGGATCTAAGACATGTTCACGTGATGGTTGCAAAGCATGTAGTGAGGTGCCTAAAGTGTACAGTTGATTATGGGCTCAAGTATGAGGCAAATCAGAATATTAACCTGGAGGGTTAAGTGGATTCAGATTAGACAAGCACTTCCATTGATAGGAAGAGCACTTCGAGGTGCTGCTTTATTATGATATTAGGTGTGATCTCTTAGTTTAGAAGGAAGCATTCCTACATGGCGCTGAGTACAGCCGAGGAAAAAGATGTTGCCACTTGATCGACTATTTGGGAGGTCCTATGTTTCTTTTGAAAACTACTATTTGATTTGATTGATCTGACTTGCATTTTTTGTATGATGCAGAGAGGATCAGTGAAGCTCCAGTATGTGATCCATATTGAGATCTCTCAAAAGAGGGATTTCTAGCATAGCCGGTGAGATAGGTTGTCTGAGCACAAAATCGTGGTGAAGCTCATAGGTTTCTCAGAAATATATAGTCATGTAGGTTGTCCTCAGATGTGATCAGCCCTGGCAAAGCTCGCAGGTTATACTTGGACGTAAGCAACCCTAATGTGATTCAATGCTAGAAATGGCTAAGGTGGATTTTCAGTACTTCAAGGAGAAGCTTGGTGTTCTCCAGATGGAGATTCCCTCCAAGGGGGAAGTGATGAATCTGTGTGCCCTTTTGACATGGTGGTAGGCAGGTCCTCCCATGGTCAGATTTAAGTGCAAAGCCTTTCTCTGGAGAGTAGATGGTGTCTCCTACTATTCCAGTAGATGTAAGTGCTAAGCCTTTCCTTGGATAGTAGATGGTGTGTCTTACTGTCACATACCCCAAATTGTAAAAAACAATTATGTTTTAGGAGACATTATGTTTTAATTTTATTATAAAGTTTGTAATTATTGACCAAGTGGGGTTAAGGATAATTGTATTTAATTACTGAATATTTTATTAATTAATAAATAAAGGATGAGACAACATCTTAATGAGGCTATTAAATGAGTGTTTATTGGCCACTTGGTGGAATAGGATGGGTTGAGAGAATATTGGCACTTGGTAGCATCCTCAAACTACTTCTAGTTGTTGCAAGATGAAACTTCCCTATTTCTTTGTTCATGTTACCCAAGAAAGTGGAAAAAGAGCATGTGGCTCATTAACTGAAAAAGTGACCCAAAAGACCTACGCATGCTGATAAAACTACCCATTGAATTCAGTTGAGGCTGCTCATTCTTTACTTGTGAAATTGGTGCACAAGAAATTCTATGGAGGGGACAGGAAGAAGTGTTTGAGTGTAAAGTGTTGATTTACTGAACTAGTGCATTTATTTTGAGCTGAGTTCTTACTGCTACAGGCATAAATTTTACTGTTGATTACTCTATGGAGTTCCAGGGGTTTTTAAACCTATTCTTTCACCCAATGCTTTCAACTAGGTGGACTAGTAGACGCGTTCAGGGGTCCTAAGATTTTCATCTCAGCTGTCTTCAGGAGTTGGTTGGGAGGAACGAGCTCCTTGGGTTGTTGTATCCTCTTCTATACTACCAGATTCTAAATATTATTTTTATTTCCTCTATGATAGCATAGGAATATGAATGTATGAATTTAGGAATTAATATATTTATATGTCTGTTTCATTTGGTTATTAAAATCAGTTAGAGAAATATTTTAGTGTTCAAAGATAGATAAATTTTGGATTAAATATGTATTAGAATAAATGTTTAGGGTTAGTTTAAATTTATTGATGGATAAAAATACCTGACTGTATTTTTCCACACCTTCAAGAGGGTAGTACTATAGTACAGTAGGTGAAATTAAGTATGATGGTTAAATCAAATCAAGAAATGTAGGAATGTGATTATTTACCTTCTACTGTTAAATATTTATTGGAATTTTAGAAGAAAAATTCATCTATTTTTATAAGTTTCATTAACTAAAATACATTGGTAAAAATTATAAATATAAACTACTACAAAAGAATGTTTATTAAAAGTCACTACACAGTTTGTGTAACTGTGTTCCTTTTAGCACAGTAAACACATTTGTCTTTAAGGATTAAAACTAATATAAATACTTATAATTATGAACTTTTATAGAAAGAGAAAAATAACATAAATATGAACAACTTAGATTATTATAAACAGTATAATGAAATTGTAGTAATAATCTAGGTTTTATAAATAACAAATACATTGTTGCGGTAACATTGTAATATAAAACAATAACTGCCAAATAATTAATAGTAACCATAACAAAAACAATGCAGAACAAAAATAACAATAAATTTTCTATAAATTTTATTGGGTCTAAACCCTAACTAAGAGATTCTGTCAAAGAAAGACAACTTATGTCTTTTCCCTTCTAAGCATCGAAATCCTTAAATAAAATGCTCATTGTTTACAAAGCCTATATATATATATATATNTTTTATTTGTTTATATGACACAAGGTCAAACCTCTCGACCAAGAAGACCTTCTCCTTTTTCTCGATTTTTTTTTATTGTTTCTCAAAACAATCATTTATAATAAAACCCTAACATCTTGTTATATTAAAATTCCCAAGTAAACCAAATACAAATATCTCAGAACTAAAACCTATTATTGAAGACTGTAAAATATATTAGAAACAAAACTAGTTTAAACCCAAAATGGTTCTAACCATTAACACACTTTAACAACCATAATCCTTGAAGCCATACATCTTATAAATTTTATCCAACATATACAAGTCTGTGAAATAAAAAAAACTAGCATATATAATCACAGCACTTCATAATGAAGATTACGACCTTATGGCCTGTCCAAAAATTTCCTTTAAATAAAACAATTCATGACCACATGACCTTTACAAACAAGCATTGTTCAAAACACAGCTATGGCACAAGATCTCCAAACTCTGCGAGACAACATATTTCCAAGCCCCACACATCACCACAGAAGAAACCTCAAGTCGTGGAGTCGAGGCTTACCAAATAAACCGAGCAATGTTGGCAGCCCCAGGTCGCAGATACTTGACAACCATTTCTCCATGCTCAGTTGGGAGTCGTGTTTCGAAACTTCCTCTCTTTCAACTCTGCACATTTCAATATTAAAATGACAGTAATTTTTTTTTACTTACAGTTTGTTTAAAGTTAAAAAGAAAACTTAATGACATCCCAATTAAATAGATAAAAAAAATGGTTACCTATTTTCATTTTTAGTGCTTACAATCATGAAGAGTCCTTTTGTAAATCTCCAGTTTACAACTGTGTCGAAGGATGGGAAGGGAACCAACAAAGAAAAAATCCATGACTAGAGCTGTGCAGGAGAAGCACATACTAAGGATCTCAACAAGAAAGGGGAAAACAAACAGTAAAAGCCACTACGGAACCAAAACTCCCCACTGTCAATGATTTTCCACAAGTAACCACACTGCTTGCAATTAGAGGAATTAGCTTGGCTGATAAATGGGTTAAAGTCACTCATAGAGCCAAGTGTTAGTATCAAATGCCCATGAAAACATAATCCTGGCGGTGATACTCACAACAGAGAAAGGTTGGGTAAACAATGAGAGAATTTAGGGTTCGAATGGTTATGTAGTAGGGTTTACCAACACCGAAACCCCATCCACCAACTGGTAGCCACGTGGAGTCCACCAAGATTCAAATCTTTTGGGTTTGGATACAAGTTTTTCCATAGTCTTGAATAGCTTTGTTAAAGCTGTATTTTACCAACTAATGTCAGATACGGTGATAGTTATAATATTTAAACTTTGCAAAATTCATTATAATCGCTTATACAAATGCCCATTTCATTTACCACATAACAATACATAGACATAGGTTAGTTCTTGTTTATGATCACATTTTTTGGGCACATGTTAAATCCCTTTGAATATGAAATACCTTGGTCAAAAAAGTATTGCAAGACTTAGTTTATAGGACTATCCTTCTATAATGTAGCTTGTAGAATTAAGATCTATTACACCAACAATAGACTTAATTTAAGATTTACAAGTTATGTTCATTGTTTAGGCTAGAGATATAATTTCCATCTTTGCTCATGTTTCTAAGTATATAAGCCTTTAAATATATATATATATATATAGGAAAACATCATCATGTTAAATAACATAACTGATTCCAATATTTTAAAAGAAAAACAAGTTTGACAATACCTTCATCTTTTCACAAAACGTTATTTTAAATAAACATACTAGCATTTTACTTTTGCAAGTTGAGATATTTAGTCCCGATCCTGAAACTGGGAACAAAACGTTTTACCTGTACAAGAATCATCATGTCACTGCATTAGCTTCAAAAGATAAGTAAGCCTCGGGAATGAACTGAAGTTCCTCCATTAAGCAGGAGACAAACTTTAGCACATAGCAAACAAATAGTTGTTTTCAACTCATACTACTTCAGATCCTTACTTACTAAATTAGTCTTTAAACACTTAATTTTGAATACAGATAGTGAAGAATGCAATTGTCGAAATTAATAAATGGATTTGTTTATGGTATCTAGATTAGACCTTAGTATGTTTATTGTTAGCAGCTACGTTACTCTCTTTATCGATGATTTTAAACATTAATTGTCGCAAGAAAAATAAAAAATTTAAATGAAAAATTGGGTGTTTTACACCTACTATGCGAGAGGATATAAGTGCTGAACCTTTTTGACATAGTAGGATTGGTTCCTTCCATGGTCAAATGTAAGTGTAGAGCCATTCTAACATGGTAGGATTGGTTCCTTCCATGGTCAGTTGTAAGTGCAGAGCCCTTCCATGGATGGTAGTAGTTGTGTCCTACCATGCCAGTGGTTGTAAGTGTTGGGCCCTTCCATAGATGATAGTAGGTGTGTTCTATCATGCTCATGGTTGTAAGTGTTGGGACTTTTCATAGATGATAGTAGGTGTGTCCTATCATGTTGGTGAATGTAAGTGCTGGGCCTTTCCGACATGGTTCTTGGATGGGTTCCTCCCATGGTCGGATGTAAGTGATAGGCCTTTCTGACATGGTGGTAGATGTGTTCCTCCCATGGTTAGATGTGAGTGTTGGGCGTGCCTTTCTCACATGGTGGTGGATGTGTTCCTCCCATGGTTAGATGTAAGTGTTGGGTGAGCCTTTCTGACATGGTTCTTGGATGTGTTCCTCCCATGGTTAGATATAAGTATTGAAGAAGATGAAGACCTACATGGAGGCTAGGCCTACAAATGACATGAAAAGGGGTCGGCTCTATAGAACTTCCTGTGACGAGTAGAATTGAGAGATAGCACCATTTGATCGAGATAGTGGAAGTAGTGATGATGATGATGATCCAGCTTTGATGATGATCCAAACTTGATGATGATCCAATTATGATCCAAAATTGATGAACATCCAGTGATGATTCAAACTTGATGATGATCTAGTGATGATCTAGACTTGATGAAGATCCAGTGATGATATAGACTTGATGATGATCTATTGATGATCCATATTTGATGATGATCCAGAGAAGAAGACTTGTGGTGATGAATTGTGTTGAGAGAATACCTTCCTAGTTAAAAGGGAGTGTTGATGTATTGGTAACTTTGGAATGTATTCACTTATGTTGTACCCCGATGTTCCTATCAGGAGAATCATTTGTATTTCATTGTACCCCAATGTTCCTATCAGGAGAGTCATTAATATAATAAAGTCATGCAAATTTAATGAGGTTAACCCTCTGTTGTAAGTTGGGGAAATATTCCCCACAATTGAGTTGAGGTTAACCCTCCTTGTTGATCGGAGGGAAAAGTCCCCATAGTTGAGGGGCACTAGGGTTATTAGACTCTCCTAGATATGTTGGCCCTGGTAAGTAATTGTCAAGTCAGAAACTAGTATAAATAGAGAGCAAGACCCTCTATTTGTTACACACACTCACTCAATTGGGGCGCATGAGTGAGAAAGGAAGTGCTGACACAAGTGAGAGAGATCATCTGGTGCTCATTCTATCTCTGAGGAAGTTACAAGGTTTTCTCCTTTATGGTTTCACCGAGGAAAATCTGTGTCTATTGTCTCTTGTGATTGATTACTGTGCATGTTATTCTCTCAGATAAGATCCTAAAATCATATTGCTTAAATGATAAAAATCTAACAAGCCTTGGGGGCGTGAAATGATATAAAAAGGTCCCCACCGAGGGAGAAGGGGTTGGTTGGTTTTGAATTTGCAAGATTATTGTGTTTGTAATATTTTTGAATTAATACAAGTACAGAGCCAAATGTTAGTTACATGAATGTAGGAATTCATGTGTGTTTCTAAATTACATTATGTGATTTTCTTTTCCTCATGTGCATGTGCTTTATGTTATATCTTCCATTATGTTTTCTTCATGTCATAGACTCAGTGTATAATGGTTAGGAATTCATATGCATATGCTCCTTCCATTGTCTTTGATATCCACCAAACATTTCCTCCAAAACTGGTGTAGAATTTGTCACATCCCCACCCCTCTACTCGGTGGAGAGGATGCGACTAACACATATGTTATCTATCTAATCCAAGAAATCTAAGCCCCATGAACGTGAAGTAAAATGAAATGAAATAAAAACATACACATATGCATAAATTATAGTGATACAATGGAGCAAAGTTCATTCATTCACAACATTTAACATGTTCATATTAATTCATAAACACATATATACAGTTGCAAATTTTAACACAAGGGATACTTATCTTAGGAGAAGCTTGTCCCACAACCAACTATGTCACTGTAACTTTCCACCTAACCATAGGCCAGTGTTCTCATCAATCTATCAGTTGCACTGCCACCCCCGAGCTAGGTATGATTCCCACAAGGAAAAAGGGAACACTAGAAGACTCACACATAGCCAAGGATACAACAAGAACTCATCCAATCCAGCACAATTGGTTTTATGAGGATGCAAAGGTGCTGAAAAGGCTGACTGCTAAGCTAGTGAGCTCAACCCCAGAGATATGGACACCTGCACCAGATCTAGGATGAATTCTAAAACATCTACACCCCCAACACAAGGAAGCATCCCCTTCTCTGCTACATAGTCTCACTCAACCCCAGAGATATGGACACCTGCACTAGATCTAGCCTGAATTCTAAAACATCTACACACCCAACATAGGGAAGCATCCCCTTCTCTGCTACACAGTCCCTCAGGATATGCCTTCCCTTCCAGTGCTATTCAAGGTATGCAAAGAAACAAACCAGCCCCTAGATTTGTCTGCGAGGTTCCTTTGCACACCAGGTTTATCAAGATAGTATTTACCCCAATTCCATTCCCAAAGTGGTTCAGAGACCAAAAAAATATGTACAAACAACAATTACAGTTTTGGGATTGAAGGAAAACATCACAGAGGCCAAAATTGGGAATGGAAATTGAGTAAAACAACTCATCCTATGCAATTCGATTTCCAAAGTCATTTATGGCCCTAAGGTGGCCAAAACGAGTTCAACAACACCCAAAAATTGTGGGTCTCTTCTCCCACTCATTGTGCAACCCAAATTTTTTTTTCCTCAGCCGAGTAATAAGTAAAACAACCACAAAAATGCTCAGCAAGGATCCCATCCACGGATTGTAAGCAAAACAACTTCCCAACCATGGGAAAAAAACATAGGAAACTGCAAAAACGTGAATGGGAGTGCCCAGCAACTCCAAAAGCCATGGTGAAGACAAAAAACGTGGGTGGATAAGGGAATGGGAAGCATTTTTGGGCAATAACTTGCCCCATAAGTCAAAATCAAATTTGGACTATCATACCTTGCCCATCCCTTGCAATAACCAACTCAACCAACTTCTGGCAGTAATAAATGATTGGGTGAATAAGATAAAAAAGGTAGTTGATAGTTTGATGGGTTATCCCTTTGAGATTTGGATTTTCCCCATTGGACCAAGGGTTTGAATGCCCCCCCTATCCTTAGGAAATCATGCACCCATCTCATTATTGTTGCATTGCCATAGCTGGTTGTGGGTTTTTAATTAAATTGTATATTTACATGATGTCCAAAATTAATGATGTGTCATCTAGCACAAAATACCATCATCATTGATTTTAATCGTCGAAACATAAAACGATAAATCAATGGTGGGGATTTTTCCCTTAGCTCCACACCATGATTAATTACAATATTTACATCATATACATTTAATTCAAATGGGATCAAAACCGGGGTGTTACAGAATTCATCTCTACGGTGCTCTACATTGGTGGGTTGTCATCATTCTACATTTACCACTAGACCCAAAACATAATGGCTGTGATCGAGACACTACCTTGTTCCTGCAAGCGTTTTCCTATGCAGACAGCTTTGTTTTCTTGGTATTTTTGACTCCATAGCTTAATATATCTTCATTTCATTTCCAACCACCAAATATCTGATAATAATTTTGTGACATTA
The DNA here is from genome assembly GCA_001517045.1 of Pseudotsuga menziesii. Taxonomy (NCBI): domain Eukaryota; kingdom Viridiplantae; phylum Streptophyta; class Pinopsida; order Pinales; family Pinaceae; genus Pseudotsuga; species Pseudotsuga menziesii. Next base: position 63,815 of record LPNX010232951.1, read on the forward strand.
TGTCTGGCCTTGTTATACATCTGTGAGAGATCCATCTCTAGAATTGGAGAAGCTAGCTCCCTTTCCTAAAGTGGTTCTACTGTTTCCTCGGGGTCCGCCTCCCCGCAGCCTTGGGCGCAATTCTGGGTGCTAATGGTTACCTATACGTATAGATGTTTAATATATTTTTGAGCTTGATGTTTGTAATGATGAATGAATAAATGTTTTAGTTAAGGGTTTTAGCTGTGTAAAGTTATGTTTATAAATAAAGGCATCTAGAGATGCGTATGAAGTTATGGGTTTTATGATGTTTAGTTTGACACCTTCGTGCCATGACTATCACAAATATGCTCTGTAATGTATTTTGGGTTGGTATCTTAAACTTGTGAATTTGATGGTTCATTAAGGCTTTGCGTTTTAGTTTTAATGGCGGGTCTTAATTTGTGGCAGTACCATTGCTTGCAATGGTGCCTTGGTTTGGAATCGCGACTGTGTAGTTTCTATTTATAAATTATAGAAGGTATAAATGTGGGAATTCATAGTTGGGGTTTAGTCGTGGATATTATCACTAGCTTGGAAAGGCTACGACTCTGTATATTTTGGTGTCTGTACTTACATTCTTGTTTTTGTATTTAAAAGAGTTGGTTTATCTTACAGTCGTTCCATTGCTGGCAATGGCACTCTTGCCAATTCATGACTATGTAATGTAATGGTGAATAATGATGTATTTTTCTTTTCTTTGATTTAATTTGGGGATAGTTGTGAGCTTTGATCTAGCATTGCGAAATGGGTGTCGTATATGTGATAGCATAGACACAGGTAATTTTACATGGATTATGTTAATGTATTTTACTTCTTGGCCGTGAGCCTCGATAATGAAATGTAGCATGTATATTTTGTTTATATTATGTGGAATGTTGACAGGGAAACGATTTTGACTATGGTTAATTCTTCTTGAATTTCAATGTAGTTAGCATAGATTATGTGGAACATTTGTAAGTTATTACAACCTTGATAAAATTTTTAAATCGAACCCTACATGATTTGATTCTTGTTGTGTTTTGGATGTAACCTTTGTTTTTAAGCCATGAGCCCGCAAGATTCTATCCCGGGCTATGTGGGTTTAAAGTGATGTGTGTGTGGATATTTTTTTTGGCATGAATACCGACATGATTCGATCCTGTAACCTCTTAATAGATATGATTTTGATAATGTGTTTTGTATTAGGTTATGTTTGATTCCTTATGTTAATGGTATATAGTATGGTTATGTGTAATGTCCCCAAAATTTGAAAATAATTTTGTTTTATTAGGCTAGTCATTTTCTTCCTAAGCTAGACATTATGTAACGATGGGGAATGTGTCATACTTTGTTTACTATGTTGTATTGTCATAAGCTATTCTTATGTCCTACTTTCATATTTTCAGATGTGGTTATTAATGTAATACTTATGTTGTGGTGATGTTGATTACTATTTGGTTTTATGGTTACGCATTTATATGTATGTTAGTTGTTTCGAGTATGTAATCATTGGTTATAAGTTGATTACTATTGTATAAATAATTATGACTTAACTTGTTATTGAAAAATGGGTGGAGTGGCAGGACTTTTTTCCCTTGTAAACACTTGAGAGGTAACTTTTCTACTTGTCGCACCAGGGCTTACTTAGTTCTTATTGAACTAATGCATTTTTTTCCTTGTTGCGTGCAGGTGCACTTGACGATGGAAAATGCTTAGAGAAGCTGAACGAGACATACTTCTCGTTCATCACTAGTGCTCATCTTGGGCGACGAGGGACTTACAGTCCTATCCCAGTGGTTACTATAACTGTAGTTAGTTGATATTTACACAAGGCTGGATGTTTCACTAGCATATGTTGTGCGGGTTATCATTATTGTTTTTATGGACTTTATGACAGTGTCTTAATTATTGCTACATAACTTATTTACATGGTACACATTTTATATGGTATTAACACTTGGTATCTTGGTTTGTGTTTTCATATGGCTTTGGTGTATTAATTTAAATACCTTATAATAGCCCTTCCATGGCATATTTCATATGCCATGGACTATGGATAAGCACTATGTATTTGATGCACATATTTCATGGCACGTTGATTAAACATGGTTCTTTGTTAAAGGGTTGCAAAACTATATGAGCTATGGGTTTTGATTTATGTCGTTGGAGGCCAGGGTGGCGACATAATGCACATTGTAATGCGCATGCCTCAAGCTTAGGGCTTAGGCTCTTATGTTGGGTTGGGTCATTCAAATCATGGCTGCGTGAGATATTCCTATGCACTGTATAGCGGCGTGAAGCTTGGGACATTGGTTGTGAGGGAAGGTGTGTAATAATTCTAGTTTAGCAACATTTTTTTGTTTGTTCAGTTTGGTTTCAATGTGTACTCCTCATCGCAACTCTTTTTTAGTGTTGCAGGTTCTAGGGTTTGAAGAAATCATGGGTTGTGAGTCACCATGAGGACAACACCATACCCATTTACATGCAAGCTTTGTTGTACAAGTTTAAAACTTGTCCCTCTCTCGTGTGGTTGTTGTGAAAGAGTTAAAACTCATCTTGGTTTGGAATGCTTGTATAGTTTTCATGACTATGGGAAAGGAAAGGGGTTTTCTGCAACTTAATGTGTATAGCATCAGAGATGCGTTAAGGCTTGGGGTTTTTCTTGTTAGGTTTTAGTGCCTTTGGGTCAGGACTTTAATGTATTATGGGTTTTTTTTAATGATGCTCTGAATGGTATTAATGCCTTGGTGAAAATTCCCAGGCTCTACGAAATGTAAATGTTTATGTTCTTGGTGAAAGGTGGAAACACCATTGCTTGCAATGGTGCAAGGCCTCCGTTATATGACTGTGTAATTTCTTATTTGTTCTCTATAATGATTATGTGTATATATATAAATATTTTGCATACTGTTCTATTTCATGAGTATGATTATTATTCGTTGGCATTAGTTAGACTCTGTGTGAAATTGCAAATCTTGTTAAAAGATTTATATGGATTTGTTAACTGTGGTGTTTGGCCTTTGGAGCCATGCCATAGACGGCAATGGCATTTCCCACCATTTATAGATGCGAATGTGTGTTGGTTAAATGACTTATCATTTTTATATTTTGATTCGTGGTTAATGAATACTCTATGTATAAGAGGTGGTACTGTGGGTGTAACCCTTCCTTGGGTTTCATTGCTATTCACATAGCATTGACACGGTTGATAAAGGGTTTACGGTAATGTTTAAATGCTTTGTTTATGTAAAGGGATGAGGGCCTTGAAATAATTACAACATGCAATTTTTATTTGGGTCTTTTAACCACTGTGTAGAGATTAGATATAATTGATTTATGACCTGTGTATTTACAATAGCGTGGTTTAAATAGTTAAAACACTTTAGCGGGTGGTAGAAAAATAATAACGAATCCTACAGGATTCAATATGGTGACTTGTAAATAAGTGGAGTCAACAAGAATTGATCCTGGCTCGCTATGGTTTAAATGTTATTACTGTATTGGTTAGTTTGGTAATTAAATGTTTACATGAATTGATCATGTGAATTCTTTGTATTTATGCTCTGTTTATAACAGATTTATGTGCATAGCATTTTGTTTGATTTACTATGTTTAGAACTTTCATTATGACATACGAATTTTGTGGATGTAGTTTGTTTGTTAATTATGTGGTTTGGTTTATTATAATTGAGATGGAGTTATGTGGATTATGGTTTATAACTTTAGACCATTAGATGGTATCAATATCTTGACTATATATTTGATTTACTGCTTCTTTTTAGATAATGGAAATGATTGTTTCTTAGGTTATGACTTTCTATTCTTTAATAATTTGTATTTTATAATTGTGTTCTGGTTATAGCTTAACCTTAATTGGTCTCTTTGCTCCTGAATATAGTTCTGCTGGTGAAATGAAATATTCTAGTAGAATCCATAAGTAAAATAAACATATAGACTCTGTTTAGAGTAAATGCTAGGTTTTAGGGAGACGAGGTTTAAACTATGAAATAAAATTCAGAAGTAAAATTTGAAGAACAAAACCCTTGAATGTCTTTTAGACATAGGGTTAGAAATATAACATAAACCATTAAATATCCTAACAGAAGATATACTATATAATGGAATGGAAAAAAATCAAGAACCTCAGACCTGTATGGTGAAGCTATTCCAATGGCTGAAAACATGTACACTTAATAACCGAGCATTAAAAAATTCACAGATAGATCCGACCTCTGTATAGATAACTGAATCGCTTGGGAACTACCACGTTCAACCCAACCATGACCTAGAACCATTCTTAGTTTTCCTTTGGATCCCCCTGAGCTGGATTCCAACATGCAAGTAGCTTAGAGCTCCTAAGGTAAGGCTTCCATAACTGGGATATCATGTCTCAATCAGTTCTCCTTTTTCCTCTTAGGAAAACATTCTCCAAGAACTCTCTTGAGAATAAATAGGCAGAAAATAATGATTCACTCAAAAAATGGAACATCTCCCCAAGCCTCTCTTTGGATTGGGACTTTATAGACAAAATTTTTAGTCAAAGGGGCAGTTAAATCAAGAATCATTTGATTTCTTGATTTAACCCTTTTATTTAATTTAGGCACTTTTAATATTTAACTTATGAGCTTTTAACTAGTTCCTATTTGGACTTTTGTAGGTGTTATACTATGTAATTATCTTTAAGTGATAATAATAATAAATGGAGCCTTTCTTTATTTATTATACTTTTAATATTATTACTATTTTTACTCTTATGCATACTATGTATAAAATATATACTTATATATATATTATTTGTTAACATTTGTCTTTAGGTATCATATAACATGACCCCTAAACTTATGACACTTTCTTCATTAAGGCCTTTAGGTAGGTGGTTATGTCTACTAGGCTAGGAAACTCTAAACATCCTCGCATGTTGGATTCCCTCGTATAACATGGTAGTTCTTGAGTACTTGATGAGATACATAAATTCGATATTTCATTTAATCATTTATAAATAAGTCAAATGAGATCAATATTTTACTTGAGTCGTTTTGAATCGACATCATAATTCTTTTCAGTAACTCCTAGTGCTTATTTAGAGCCCATACACAACACTAAAAATACGGAGTTACAAACTTAGTGCAATTCCAGAGTTCCTCGCTCAACACTAATGCTAGGATGTACTTGTAGGATACACCTAGGGATACAATGGCTAAGGATCCGATATTCCAGAGGTTATGCTCACCATCCACTTGGAAGTCTTCAAGGATTATTTCCAACACTTCCAATTTATCTTTTCATGTGCTTCAGAGCTTTCTGCTCAACACAAATCTTTTCATATCTCATGTGTTCTCGAGATTCTCGCTCAACACACATAAACACTCATGTGCTCCAGAGCTTCTCTCTTAATACAACATAAACAATAATGTGCTCCAAAGCTTCTCTCTCAACACAAAACATCTTAAATACTCATGTGCTCCTGAGCTCCTCGCTAAACACAAAACATCTCATCATTCATGTGCTTCAGGGTCCACGCCCATCGCATAAAATCATACATAAAACATATGTAACTGGCTTACGGCCAATCAATCAAACAAATCATCATGTTCATATGCAGTGGGGTCGTAGACCTAATATATCAAAATAAATAATCAAAGTAACATCATAGTCAATGGGGCTCATGCCCATAAGTGTTAGGTCAAAATTTGGGATATTACATCCCTCCCCGTTTAGAACAACACCGTCCCTGGTGTTCTAGGGACTCATAATGAAATCATGAAACAAGGTGGGGTAAGCCTTTCTCATGGTGGCTTCATTCTCCCAAGTAGCCTTATCGGCTTTGAAGTGATTCCACTGTACATTCAACTGGACTATGGTGCGCTTCATGAGATGCACCTCTCTCTTGTCCAATATATGAAGAGGTTTAGGGGAAAACTCCCCTTCAAGTTCCACCTATAATAAGGAACAATCAATTACATGTTTAGTATCATAAACATATTTATTTAATAATGATGCATGGAAAACATTATGGAATCTTATGTGAGTGGGTACGCTAGTTCATATGCCACTGGACCTCTCTTGGTTAGTATCTCAAAGGGTCCACAAAATCTAGGTGCTAACTTACCACACCTTCCCAACCTCAATGAGCTTTGTTTTGATTTTACTTTCAAGTATACATGGTCACCTATTTGATCATATTTATATTTTATTTTCTTATCTGTGTAGCTTTTCTGGTGGTCTTGTGCTTATTTAAGGTTTACTTGGACCTTGGTAACCAATTGTTCCAATTCCT